>VMKM01000611.1:0-219122 GCA_008360985.2 Macquaria ambigua | reverse complement strand
GGGGGTCTGAATCGTGAATATATCATGCAAAGCCAATCTATTATTTAAGTAGCGTAGTGATGGTGTGTGTTTTCTGAGAAGAGTGGAAGATGAAGCTACTCCAGCTAGGCCGCTTCATCTCACACATGCAGCTGTGTTCACTCTCTAAAAAGAAACACACACTCACACACACACACACACACACACACACACAGGAGTAGCTGTGGAGGCTCAGCAGGAGTGCTGACAGCTCGACTGTCTGACTAATGATTTTTCTCACGCTTCCTGTCCTATCCTCCCCTCCCTCTCTCTCTCTCTCAGCCAGGTGTGGCCTACACCGACATTGTTGCTCAGAGTAAACCAGCTGTTTGTCATACTCAGGTTAAAGCTGATCCTGTTAAGCTGTTTACATGCACCGTTAAAACCCGACAACTGAGTACTGCAGTGACTAAACCTGTGAACATCTGTGAATGTCTGCGCACCTGTGGTGACCCATCCACAGTCCACGAGAATGACGCGATAACTGTTTAACTGACTTGGGATAAAAGGAAAATGATTATCCAAACAATGCTATCAATAGTAAGTACTTCTGGATGCTAATATGCCCCTGATACAACATCAAGAAAACACCCCTAAAGTTTTAAATTCCAGCTTTATGTATTTACAATGTGATTTGAGAGTTACAAAATAATAGAGTATGTGAAATTTTGAGCTGTAGTAAGCTTGCTTATGTTTACCAGAAGGGAGAGGGACTATGAACTGTTTCTCCTTTTTTGCAATGACTTAATTTGTTAAGCATTTTATTAGACTTTGCCCACTATAGAAAATGTTAAAATGTTCCGTTAAATATGCATGCATGTTGGGCCTGTTGGCAGCAAAAGTAGCACTAATGCTTAATTTTGTCATGCAATCGTGTGATTAGTAATGTGTAATGTACTCACAGGACTACCCACAGAAAGGGTCCTAAGCCTCTGACACTAGCCTACCTAATTCTTGTGATTAAGGGGATCTTGAAATTTAGGCTGATACTGCCGTTGCAGTCATTGTTGTTCTGGAAAAAAGCTACTCTAAGCTAAAACTCTCATGTACCTGTCATGTTGTAATGTTAAATGTGCACTGCACTCTATAGTGGAACCTGATGTGGCAATTTAGTGGCAAAGAACAGCGCCAAAAGCAAAGAGAGACAAGGCATGTAAGTCCTCCATTACAAAAATATGTACTCACCACTAGGCAGATCTCATGAGGCTTATGTCAAATAACCTAACTCATACTATTTGAAAGAGATTCATTTTGTATGAATGTTTAACTTTCCAGCCTCTTAGAGTGGCAAGGAAGCCACCTCTGAGCCAGAGCATAGTTGACTCAATGTTCTGCGCTAACAGCGCCCTCAAAGAGAAACATTATCTAGTCCCCACTTAGGTCTTAAGAAGACTGAGCATCTGCAGCCATGCTAGCGGCTCTTAGAGGCTGTACATAAGCACAGAGGGGCTTTGAGGTAAGTGCTTATGCTTGCATCGCAACATGCTCACAATCGTTAACATGCTGATGGTCAGCAGGTATTAATGTTTACCATGTTCCCCATCTTAGTTTAGTGTGTTAGCATGCTACCATTTGCTAGTTAGCACAAAACACAAAGCACAACTGAGGCAACTGAGGAATATCATTAGTTTTGGACAACAGTTTTGGCCTAATGGAGGCGCTAGACGAAAAGTTAAGGGATCACCAATTTGATTACAATTTATTCAGATGGGGACATGGATGTCTCATTTCATGGAAATCCACCCAAGCGTTATTGAGACATTTCACCCAAAACTACAAAAGTTAACCTCATGGTGGCACTAGAGGGGAAGTCAAGGGACCACCAAAGTCATTAGAATTCATAATATGGGCACCATGGATACCTGTACCAAATTTCATGGCAATTTATTCAATAGTTGGTGAGCTACAGTATTTCAGTCTGGACCAAAGTGGTGGATCGACCGACCAATATTGCCATTGCCAGAGCCATGCCACTAGCATGGCTAAAAACATGTATAATTATAAGGCAGTTGGAATAATTGGCATCTGTTTCAAATAATGCAATTCACTAAACTTCTTCTAAATGTCTTTCTGAGAAGAAGTATTGATCTTGGGATTTGTTGGTGCTCTGAGGTCAGTTGATTAGACTAAGGATTAGATTAACTATTAGCTGATCTGATAAGCGTATTGATGCTGCAGGGATCTTATTACTGTTGCTAATTTAATTACTCCTGATAAGAGTGTAAGATAACCTGTTGTCTCCAAACAAATCATTTTGTTTAAGTTGTCGACGGGGGTCATGATTCATAGTGTTGTGACACTTGCGCATCACACAGATTTGACTTATTTTTACTTGAAGTAAAATCAAGTAAGAATGGATATCAAAGAAATTAACAGTAAATTACATTGACATGTGCTTATCAGAACATTGGCATTGATGTTTAATACATTTTTGAACCTTGGTGCACCAGTATAATCCAGTGCTCCAGTGTCTCTTTATTTGAAATGGCTCCTGTGGGCAAATTTTGACAGCACAGATTTTCTTTTCTTTTTTTTTTTAAAGTCTGGGTCAAGTTTCAAAGTTATTAATGAGGAGAGAAAATGTTCCCCAAAATACCCTGGAGAAATTAGTGGCTTTGACTGGTACAGTACCAACTGTTACATGTTTTCAAAACCTTGCCAGTTTCTCACCATGTATCAACTTTAGCCAGTTGCATTCGTTTTGGTTCTTCCTTTGTTGTTAGGATCTTAGGGAACTGACTTTTTATCATCCTCATGACATTTCCTAATATGGGTTAAAGTAATTATTGTGTGTCCCTGTGCGCTCGCTGTTTTAAAACAAATTCTGATTGGTTGGAGGGGCGCATAGGATCACTTCATTAGGACAGCTTGCTGCACCACAGGCCAACTGGCATCCAGTCAACATACATACACACACACACACACACACACACACACACACGTTGTGTTTCTGGCTCTCTCATACATACTTTTGAGGCTGCCAACAATGTGTAGCCACTGGTTGCGGGATTAAATTGTCACAATGTACCCATGATGGAGTGGAAAGGGGAGGAAAAAATGAAGAAAGACAAAGAGAAAGTGAGAGTTAAAAAAAACCCAAGATGACTAGAGAGAATACGGGAAACAGGGTGTGGCTGCAAGGGAGAGGAGAGAAAAAATAAGGTTATGAAGAAGAGGCTGGAAAGTTGACAGCAAAATGAGAAAAAGAGATGATGGAGAAATACAGAAAGGGCATAGTGGTTCTGTGTGTGTGTGTGTGTGTGTGTGTGTGTCCCCTCAGGGAGGCCTGAGGATGACATTAGACTGCCTCATGTGGAGCAACCCTGTCTCTCTTTCTTCTTTTATCTCTGCGTCCTTATTTGTATGTCCATCCCTCTATTCTAACTATACCTTAATACAGACTCTTTTTGGTTGTTACTCTCTCACCTTCTTTCTCTCTCAGTCTTCATTATAAACCTGCAGCTTATGTTTTCCTTTTCACCTGAGAAACCCGTCAGGGGATGCTGCTGCTTTTGTGGTTTTACCTTGCTGAGTTGGCCCTGGCACCACTTAGCCCTGAAGTTAAAAGGTGGTATTTGGTGCTATAGTACCCGGTGCTGCAGCTTAACAGGCTAGTTAAATCTCCATCCACCATCCACTCCACTCTCAATCACTCAATACTTGAACTATTACTGCTGAAAGTGGTCACTCGACTTGTCTGTGGCTGGCTGCTTGTAGAGTTGACTCAGTGCACACTTGTATTTCCAACTGTTAATAGACAAAACAGTAGTAAAGGATAGCTACAATGGGTCCTTAGCATAAAATTGCAGCTTGCAGTAATATTGGCTTTGTAATTATAGTTATGAAAAGTAATACAGTGGGATTTGTGTATAATAATTTGTCATAAGTGTGAAATAGGAGACAGAGCCCAGTTGAATAAAAAGGCAGTGGTTTAACAATGCAGTGGAAAGTAGAATGGTACAGGTGGTGGGTGGAGGGTGATAAATTAACTGATACATTTCCCTTTAACACTGGCAAGCATTGTTTTCATATAAGGGCATTTTCTTATCAATCTTTACCCTAAAATGTAGGTCATGTACCCAAACTAACCCCGAATCATACTTGACCAAAGAGACTTTAAAACCAAACAGCCAACATAGTCAGATCTTTGGCAGACCTTGGTCTAATTTTGGGGAATCATGAGGAAATGCCTACTGTAGGTGTAGAGTGAATCAGTGCTGCATAACAATATGTAGCCTAACAGTTGTACATACTACACACACTACAACTCAGATAGCAGAGCATCAAGAGTCCAGAAATGAAAATAAAATTAAAATCTGAGTGAGAATGTACCATCTTGGAAAATGTTATATATTTTTTGCTAAACTGCTGATACAACACTCAAATGTAGCATAGGATGATGTAGAATTTGTAATATTAAAGAAATATCAGATTAATTTAGGTTAATGTCACTACAGTTTATGTGTGACGGCGATCGTTCAAACAGGTTTTAATCACATTGTCAGCCAGAATAGAAGTGAGCTGCTTCCTAATAGCAGCAACTATGCAGATGA
Organism: Macquaria ambigua; assembly: GCA_008360985.2. Classification (NCBI taxonomy): domain Eukaryota; kingdom Metazoa; phylum Chordata; class Actinopteri; order Centrarchiformes; family Percichthyidae; genus Macquaria; species Macquaria ambigua. Next base: position 214,551 of record VMKM01000611.1, on the reverse strand, counting down.
CAAAAAAAAGAGATTTTAACAAAAATAAGTTAGGAATTTCAGCCTTAAGGTAACAGCTGTACCTCACAAAAATGCATACACAGAAACACACACATAATCACAGGTGTTTCTTGTAGGAGTGAAGCCAAATCTGGAGAGAGTCCCTGTTCTCGGTGATTTTTCATATATCATTATGTCTCCATCATCCTTACGATCAACCTTTTCTTTGGGACCCAGAGGCTCAGAAAGCAGCAGCTAAAAAGCAAAATGAAAGACAGAAACAAACAGAGATGCAGAGGAAAATGACAAAGAGAGACAGAAACAGAGCCAACAGAAAGACCAAGACACAGAGTGAAACATGATTAGTTTAGTGTGCTGCTGTAAGGTAGAAATCTGAGAAGGAATGCATAAATAAATTATGGATCATGTTACTGTGAGGTATACTGCTGGATTCTCTTCACACCAAAGACATTATGGCTGAACTGAATTACATCCACTATAACTTGGCCCAAGGTCAGCAAAAGTGCAACACCCCTGAAGCTGTTTGGATTGAGACAAAATTAAAAGAATGCAAAACTGCTTTTATCAGATGCATTGCCCTTGTCTCTGCCCATGAAAATGCTAATCCCCAAACTATACTGAATAATACTGGAAAAAGCAGAACTACTGTATAGCAACAGTGTCAAAACCAATCAAAATTTAAAAGAAAGCAGTTTTAATTGAAAATGAACTGACCCATTCAGCAGGTAAAAATGAAATAAAACAGCTGCTGAAATAAAAGCTCTGGTTGAAAAGCGGCACAAAATATGATAAGTGCAAGAATGACAGCCACTAATTCATGAAGGGCACGATGCAACCACTTATCGCTTGCTTTTAAAATTCAAAAGAGGCGTCATGTTTTACCATCATCTTTAATCCAATGACGCACTCGTGTACCTGCAATGCCAAAAGATTAAAATACGTAGGCAAGGGTGACCTCTCATAACTAGCTCCAAACACCCTCACATTGTTGTCGGAGCAGTCAGTCTTTTTCACTCGCAAAACAAAATGACACTTGTGGTCTAAATCTGGACATAGAAACAAATCTTCACACGCAGCAGTGGCTATTGAGTTCATTTTGCCATGTAGGACACGTAGCTGCAAACTCATTTCAGTGAGAAGGATATTCGAACATATAGATTCATGATATGATAATAGCTTCAGAGTGTCGCACATTAAAGAGACACTTTCAATACTTTCTCATCCTTGTCTCTGTGAATCAGTCCTCACTCATGCTCACTACAGGAGGATTTCTGTCTGCTCAGTCTGTGTTTCAGAGGCGGGCTGTGGATAGATTTTAAAGTAATTCAAACTTCTCTTCCTGGATTCTCGACTGAGCCTCCGGGGGACGCGAACAGAGCGCAGTGGGTGGCAGTCCAACATCGATCAGTAAGAGCTCTTACACAGTCACTTCAGACTCTTTCATCTAACTTATGGAAATTTTTAATAGTAAAATAAGGGGTGAAGCCGAAATGCTGTTAAAGATGGATGTTGTACTATGGTACGTACGAGCCAGGGCAAACTAAAGAAAACTTTCTGGAAATTAAGCAGCCCTGTGCACTTTTTTTCAGGCTTAAAAAAGTTTTCTACAGCTCTCCAGTGAACATAAGATCTGCTTGTTATGAAAGGTTAGAGAGAGGTTAGTGCAACTGACCAACTGTGTGTGCATTGATCCACTGTACTGTACATACAATTATTATTATAGGATGGCGCGAGACTGCACTGATGCCATATCACTGTAATTACACTGCCTAAAATCTCCCCTTTTCCCTTTCTTCCTGAAATTTTAGTGTTTTAAATAAGTGAACATTTTGACCCAGTAGGTGATTTCGTGAAAATATTTGGCATTAGTTTGATTGCAGGCTTATATCATATAAATACTTCTGTTAGGTTTCATGTTTAGACTATTGTGTTTGTGAATACATGACCTAATATTACATACATCAGATCAAAAATGCAGGGAATAAATACTGAGTAGAAATTGTTGAAATAGACTTTAACATGACCGTAAACAGAAAACTGGCATTTTCTAATCTAAGTATGAAAAATATTGAGGTGGGGACAGGGTCTGAATTTTATATTTCATTTTATTAAAAAGCAAAGCCCTCCCCGGTATTTTTAATATTTTCCTTGGACTCTCCCTTTTACTTACTTTACTTTTACTATAAAACTACAACGCCCTTCCCCCAATTTCTAAAACAATATTCACGACAATCTGTGGTTTCCAATAAAGAGCTGCTAAATAAACAATTATTACAGCAACCGAATGAGTCCCCCTGCCTCTTCCTCTATTTTCCCAAAAATTTCAGACCACCCCTCCCTCCCAAACAATACATAACCTTCTGCCTTTTAAGGCCACCTCTTCCCACTAATAACTTCTGTACAGTCCCTTACATAAATTCAGCAAACACACAAGATATACCCTAACATCCACACAAAGAAAGCATAATGTTACTTCTAATAAATTTGCTGGATGAACGATATTATAATTGTGTGGCTTCAATTTGTTGCTCCATGTAAGTCGAGAACCTGTGGCCTTTAGCCAAGACGAAAACTGCATAAGAGAAGGTATTCCCCATCTGACTTGTAGCAATGAGTTGTCGCGAGGCATCTGAGAATATTTAAATCAGGCCATCTCTATCTCATACCTGTCTAGGTGCCAAGCTTCTGATATTAGTAACTTTATGTTTGCTGGCACTCTCAGATAAGTGATAAGAAACTGAACGCTCTGTAGGTATATAGAGATGCATCAAATAGGCCTAAAAAGCTGTACAGTATGTCCATGTATAGAATGGCTTCATTTTTACTGTGTTCCTCGTTCATTAGCCCTACAATACACTGTTTCTTTTTTTTCTTTAAGTGGATGACATTATCCACTGCTCTAATTTGAAAATGGCTTGAGGCTTAAGAGGTTTCCTGTGCTGAATGCAATATCAGTTGGGATAAATTAAATTAAATTGTTGTCTTTATAGTGGGTATTGAATAGGAGTCTAATCAAAAATGCACAGTGGCCACTGTCCTTAGGCCATTTTTGTCTCCAAAGCAGACATCATGTAGTAAATACTGGAGATTTTTCGGTAAATGGCACTCTTTTGACTAACTCCACCCAGCACATGTAGCAGCTTCAGAGGTGTCTCACTAGTGCTTATGTCTGAATGCCAACGCCTACAATTCTGCAGATAAATCCCCATTATGTGTGCTTATCGCAACCCTGAATGTGAGCCTTAGTGAATGCATTCATTTTCTGCTTTGGCAAAAAAAGGGGATCTACATGTCTTGCCAGAAAGCATTCAGTGAATTAATTAAAAGTTGAAAGGGCCATAGAGAAAGAGAGTGACAAGAGAAAGAAATACAGATAGAGACAGGCTGCTTTAAAGGTAGAGACATAGAAGAGGGTTTGACATAGGATTAGATTTGTGTGAGAAAAAAGGACGACAACAGGCAAGTAGCATTTGCCAGACACATCCTGTTTGTATTTGAGAGATATAATGAATCGTTGCGGGTTCACAAATTGTATTACTAATCACTATTGCACATAACCAGTCTGCTGATGAATGATAAAACAAAACCGACAACCATTTCTCTAAAGTATTCAGATTTTATTGTCACCTATTGCAGTGTTGGCAGTATTTTCTGGCAATTCTGATAACCTTTCACAACATTTCGAGTCAGTGTCTTTAAATGAAATAATACAGAGGTTTGAGACAGAAAAAGGAGAGAGACAAACAAGCAGAGTTGACAAGGATAAAAAAGAAAGGGTGTGCAGAGATGGAGGGTGAAAAACGAACCGGAGACATTGGATAAAACAGTGAAAGACCAAATTCTCCTGTTAAATTGCACAGTAATGAGGTCTGGGGGAAACCAAGTGTTGAGAAATGGACCACAGGATATATGGTGTGTCACAGTGACCATGGCTCACTGCTGCAGTATGTGTGTGTGTGTGTGTGTGTGTGTAAATGGAAGTTTTTTTATTAGTGAGGGTTGATTGGGTCATATTGCAAGTTTAGATCAGCCAGCCCCCTCATTATCACTGCACAGACACACACACATACACCGGCATGGGGTGGATAAACAGATAAATGAGCGAGCACTGACCACTGCACAGTGGAGGAAGGCAATAAGGAGTAGGTGGTAGGGAGAGAGTGAGGAAACAGAGGGGAGGCAAGCAGACAGAGGGGTGGGAGGAAGGGGAAATTACAGTTGTAACGGCACGGTGGGAGGGAGGACAGAAAAACTTTTTAAAAAGTACAAGAGAAGGCAATGAAGAAATGGAGACATGGGGAGAGGGCGAATGAAGCATATTAAAATTAAGTTTAAATTTGGACAATTGTAGGATGAATTTAGATAGATAAAGTGTGGAATGCGCAAATGAGGAGGTAATGGATAGAGAAGGGAGCGGAGGAATGGGGGACAGGCAATTTGAGGAGGCAGTGACCAAATGAGGGAAATAGAGTGAAAGAGTGACAAATGTAGAGGAGAGGAAACAGATGGAGGGAGAGATGATCAAATGGGAGAGTGTTATATATATTGAATAGAGGGGTTGATGGGCTGGAGGGAAGGGGGATGATAGTGAGGGAGGCACAGTTTGGAGAGAGCAGGCTTTACACATCTCAAGGTCAAACTGCTGTTTATTGAACGTGAGGAGTAAAGGCCCTCTACACTGTGTTATTATGGGCTGTCCTGGACAAAAGTTGACAATTACGTGAAATGTGGTGAAATCTTCCCAGGGAAATTTAGAGCTTGGGGCGACCAAAAATAGCCGTCATCAAAATTCGACCGTGTTTAGAAATTTGACTGCTGCTAAAATGTGTGTCTATAAACCGACCAATTGAAATACAAAATGAAATGATGTAGAATACACTGGCCGATGCAACTTTTTAAGTGCCATTTTTAGCCACAGTTATCGAAGTCGGTCTGTCAGCTATTTGGTCGGTCCACCAGTTTGGTCTTGGCTGAAATATCTCAACAACTATTGGATGGATTGACATAAAATCTGGTACGGACATTGGTCATGGTCCCCAGACGATGAATCGTAATGACTTTGGTGATCCCCTGACTTTACCTCTAGCGCCAACATGAGGTTCGCATTTGTGGTTCTGAGTGAAATGTCAACATTTAATGGATGCTATGACACTTGGGATGCACATTCATGCATTCGGGATGACTTGGTGATCCCTGACCTTTCATCTAGTGCCATCATCAGGTCAAAAATTCAATTTGTCCAATGCTCTGGTTTAGGATAAAATATTTAGGACAAATTACATTTCCATCAGCCTAGTACAATTAATTAGCAAATGTTAGCATGGTAACTAACATGGCAAACATGGTAAAAATACATTAGCTGAACATCAGCATGTTAGCCTTGTAGCATTTTAGCATGACATTAGCATAACACAGCATTAACACAGCTGTGGACTCATAGTCTTGTTAATTAAGGGTCAGAGGTGCATACTGGAAACTTTCAACTAGAAATGTGTTTGTTTATTTGTTTTTTTCTATTGCAGTGCTACGATTCACCAGATATTCATGGAACAATCTGACATGCCTCAAAATGATATTGAACAGTCCCAGTGACACAGATCGTGACCAAGATTTTATTAGATCCATCTCGCACAGTGCAAGATGCAATGAACCTGCAAGATGGATGTTATCGCACAGTGTATAGGGGCCTTAAGGTGAAAGAAAGGAGGTGGAGGGAGGGAAGGAAGGGAAAATGGAGAGGGGACAAAAGAGGGTAGGAGAGTGCGGAGCTGGGGATATAATATAAACTTGCTGTTATTTGGCGAGCACTCCGAAAAAATTGGGAAAAATACGAAGGACCAGGAACGAGGATAAAATAAAGATAGGGTGGAGAGTTTGAAGAAGAACGAGGAAATTGAGAGGGGGAGAGGCAGTAGACGAAGAGAAGGCGACATGATATATTATATTGATAGACAAAGAGAGGTTAGAGACAGACAGTGCAAGAGGGATAGAGAGACAGTGAGAGAGAGAGAGAGAGAGAGAGAGACAGGTGGTGTTGTTGTGTGGGAGGTGGAGAGAAAGCCATGGAGAGGTCAGTGTTAACTGCTGTGGCCTGGCTTTCTCCCTAAGACCTATCACAACCTATCAACTCACTCTGGTGGAACACACACACTCACACACACACACACACACACACACACACACACACACACAACACAGCGCCTCCCCAGTGATGTGGACAGGCTAAATAGAGAGAAATAGTGGTGCTGTAAGTGGTTGGGAGATTGAAAGAGGGAGGGAATGAAGAAATTGTTTCAGATGAGAGAAGCTGGTGCAAGATCATACTCTTTACTGTGTGTGTGTAATTTTGCACATGGGTGCTTTTGTGTGTGTTAGAGGGGAGATGGAATCCATTTGACCAATAAGAGAAAGTGTAGCATATACTGTACATATATGTATGTATTTGTCTGTATGGCTGGCTTGGTCAAGGTCATGGACTGGCTACCACTAAGCCATTCTTACACAGACTTCAAAAACTGATGTACAGTGTCAAAGCATGGGGCTAAAATAATTCAAAAGATGGTCTGTTGATGTTTGGTCTGCTGCAAAGTGAAAACATATTGTCTCCTGAAAGACCTCTACAGTGTGGAGCCATGTGTGAAGCAAAATTTAGCTAAAAAGATCTCCGTGTAAACTCAGATACATTACAATAAGTTCTAGAGACAGGCAGGTTTAATTGTCACATAACTTCATTTGTTAGTTCATTTCATATTTTATTGGTCATTATTATGATGAATTAAGGGCAACACTTTATGTAAAATGTCCTCCATTTTCCATTTTCTGCTTTACGAAGGGAACCTTGTGTGTGGCTGATTTTATTTGTTGAGCTTGGGACAGAAGACAGAAGAGCTTTGTTTGTAATGTGATGTAGGAAGTCTGCTACTGCAATGATATGTTTGGTGTCTTGTAAGTGCATGTGGGCTGGGCACTTGTATGTACATGACGCAATACAATATGCAATGCAATACTATCTTCATAATATGCTGAGGTTAAGGGGTACTCCAGGGATTTGGTTTTGCATTTACACGAAGTTGGGGGACAGAATGGTCAACATTGGTGCAACAGAGAATTAGGAACTCTGACTTTTAGTTCCAAAAATGTTTGATCCTAGATTTCCTACAAAGCAACTCAAAATAGCATGTTTTTGTTAGAAGCTCCCTGGTAAATACTGTCTTTTAAACTCCACGTCTCCAGTTTCTAGCACAAGCTTTCTTGTAAAAAATGGTAGTCTACAACCCACGATAACATCATCAGGGGGCCACAGTAGTGAATAGTAATCTCCATGACTACCAGGTGATTCTTGAGGTATAAAATTGGGGAAGTCCCCTTTTTAGTATTTCCTCTTTTGCTTTGCCGCAGAATACTAGTATACCGTATTTTCCAGATTCATTCAGACATAGAAGCCTCTGACTTTGAAGTTTCTGAGAGGAGAAAAGGGAGGCACACGAGAATGAGTGAAGAAGATAAGGGGAGAAAAGAAGAGAGGACACCAAAGGCAGCTGTCAGTCATCATCAGTCATGTGGCAAAGTTGACCCGGAGGTGGGACAGAGCGATTATACTCCAGACATCACCTGCACACGAACACACACACACACACACAGTGTCAGTGTGTTTATATGCCATGCCATGTCATTTATCCAAACCTTTGTTTGACAATTGCTTGCAGATTTAAATTAATGAGGGTAAGGGTGGTTAGTGGTGTTTAAGATTTATCCTAGATAACTTCTAAGATATTTCTGTCTTGTGCACTGTACTCTTCAGCTGCTGAATGTTTACACTGAGTGTTTAATTGTGATGGCTTCATGTCAAAAGGTGTTTTAGGGATCACTTCCTTTGGAATAAGAGTAAGTTTGGCTTCTCTCCATGAGACTGACTCACAGGCAGTCATATTGATTGACATTGACCCCCCAAGAGACCCCATAGAGACAGAAATGGTGGGATACCGTTTACATGCAGTAAAGTCTCTCTAGTGAGTGTTCTCCAACTCTGTTTATCAGCTCCCTCCTCCACCTCTCTACCCCCCATTTATCACCTCTATTTCTTTTTCTGTCTTCGTCTCTCCCAGTCTCCCATCTCTAGGAACTAAATTCAAATTTCTGCCCTCTATTTTGCACAATTCAACCTGTTTTTGCTGCAGAAGCCGCATGATGGCTGACAGCCAGGTTTCATTACATGAATTAGTGATTCCCCTTTATTCATTATTAAAATAAAATTACTTATCATGGTTTTAGTACAGCTTTCCCACCCTAATGCAAAATCCTCCTGCAGTTAAAACACAGATATTATAGTTATTAATGGTCTTACCTAGATTTGTAAACAAACATCTTCCCCAGAACCTGTGCTGTCCATCAGAAATAATTCACGTCTTCTTTGTTGTTATTCTACATTTTATTTCTCTTTCAATATACAGAATGAAACACGATCCATGCTGCTGCCTCAGATTCAGAAATGGCAGAGTAAATTAAAACATCAAACAGATCTCCTAATCCTACTGTTTTGCGGAGTGGCTCTATTTAAACAATAGCACAAAAGGAAAGCAGGATAACAAATGAAATGTCTGATAAATAATAGAAGCAGGCAACGAAGAGATCTGATTGGAGGTACTATATCAGCAAAACAGGGGTGACAGGCTCATACACTGTTTGGAGTTGCAATTGTTTATCAAAGATGTAAGAAGCTTATTTGCCGGTACGCAGCGTGAGGCACATTCATGTGAGCCTGAATGTGAACAAACATAAAATGTACATTGTAAACTCATCTCTGTTGGTATGTAGGATAATGTCTGGAGATGTATCTGTGTGGTAATATTATGGACTGTTGTGTTTTAGATAGATTCATCCACTTCCTCTCTCCTAATCTCTAATCCCCCCAGCTGGGGCACTATATGTGTGTGTGTGTGTGTGTGTGTAGCTACATGTGTGTCTGTGTTTGAGAGCTGCATTCACATGTGGATATGTGATGCCCCGTGTGTGTGTGTGTGTGTGTGCAACAGAGATAGTATATTCAGTAGTTAATGTGGAGGTTGGGATGCGGGGGAACCCTAACATAGAGAGGTGTATGATGTAGCAGGAGGAAATTGGTTTATATGGTCAACTGTGACTTTTCAACAGTAAATCTGCTGTACTATTTTGACATGATTTCCAACCCTTGGAACAATAAAAAGGTAATGTTTTATTAAGTTATATTATACTACATCACGTATTCTACTTTGGCTTAATCTCATTCAGAACAATGACTAAGGCTGGCCAAGGCAACTCCATTTTATGAGGTTTGTCAATCATCCCGGCTACTGGACACCACAGCACACATACAACACAACACTTTTGTGCGAGTGGAGTTCAGACAGAGCCTGAGAGAGTCAGATCTTATTTATGATACGGTTGCCAATGTGCTTGTTGTATTAAAAAATAGATAAAGAACACAACAGACATTCTCTTTTGAAGCCATCCACTGGGTATTTGTTGTGGTATCGGTGATTTTGTAAAGGTGGATAAATAATTGGGTGGTTAAAATGTGGATGTGGGCCCCAAAGCAAAATCTCACCTACAGAAGGAAAAGACACTGTTCACTATTCATATTTAGGTAATTACATTCCTATTTTGTTTTACTTCTGCACATATATTGTTCTAAATAAAGGTTTGTTGTTACATGCTCATCATTAAAAAACATTAATAATAAAAAAATATATACTTTAGTTAAGGTGTTGTGTCATTATAATCATAGCTCAGCAATCGTCAACACAATGTGGTATGCTGATAAATTCTTGGCCTCATATACAGCAACTATACATGTAGCTGTAACCGTCCTTCAACCAATGAGTGTATCTACATGTGTGAGGGTACACGCACACACACACACACACATGCATACACACTCACATAATGCTGCCACAACACACTTTACGCACTTACTTTCTGCTACTACGAGGTTGTGCGTGTAGTGCTAAAAGGCTTGGCTGTGAGACTGAAGCTTTTAGAGGTCATCACAACATTTAACCACATGAAATGCTCTTTGACAGACATTTTTGCACTTCACTAATCTACCTGGTAATTTCCAGTTTATTAGATTCATTAATGTTTTTGCATTTGGCAGATACCTTGTTCACACTCTGCTTATGCGTATGTGTTTGACAAATGGACTCCACCAGAATCATTTTCCTGAGATTCATGCATTATTTTTGCTGCTTTCATGCTCACAGAATATGCTATGTGACTATGTGTGTCATTCCTCTTCTGCATATTGCATTATGTTTTTGTATTTATACGCTGCTGCATTCATTTAAATTTGTATGGTGCTGTCCTACGTTTTCCTCGCTCTACCTGCTTACTTATTTTTTGCTTTCTCTAAAAAGAATAGGCTTACGTACCCTACTAAAACTTAAATATCTCATCAATAAGATTAAAATTTCTAATCAAATCTAGTCTTGATAAACATTACAGTAGGTGTAATGAGGTCATTTTGAACGTCAACATTAATCTCTCTCGAGAGAAAAGCAGCTTCAACGATTTGTTGATTAAATGGCAAACTAGTGCTAGCCATACCAACACTTTCTCTTTGTGAGTCGAATCCTGCACTTGTCCCTTAGTGGAAGTCTCATAAGAATTCTCTTTCACTATCTTACCTTTATCTTCTATGAGAACTGCAGTCAACACTAACAGGAACCCTAAATTTGGCCTAGACACACTGGCACATTACCTCCTAGATGCTCCTCTATAATATTACAGTCTTTATATTTCGGTGTTTCGGCAGCTAAAAACCAGAACAGATGGGCTTTTGGGGGCTTGGTTTGGTTTAATTATTGTTGTTGTTGAGAGTTACTCATTCTGATCGTCCTTGAGTGTCCAAGGATTCAAATCAACAAGCATTGTCAAACTAAATGAGGTACACATTGGCACATGGTTGAGACTGAATGCCAATGGATAGAACAGCAGTATAAAAATAAAATGCATTCGAGATATCATTAAATTTTTTTTTTACCTTGGCTACATCAAGACGACAGAAATAAAAGGTGCTCGGCCGTTTTTCATTCCTCTACGGATCTCAGTAGATTAGTCCAACATCTTTACCTCACTCTCAACATAATTACCTCACACCAGTTACACTGATGTGTTCAGTCACTCAAGTGGCTCCAGTGATGAGACAGTTGAGTGAGAGACAGGGGACAGAGAGAGACAGAGAGAGAGAGAGAGAGAGAGAGACGTGTGTGTGTGTGTGTGTGTGTGTGCTTCAGTATCTGTATGGCTGTATGTTTATGTCGTGTTGGTTGGATTGCAAAGCAGAGCAGAGCAGATGGGTTTATAATGAGGAAACAGAATTATTCTGATAATGATGACCAGATAATTATACTCCATCTGAAGGAGGGAGGAAGGCGCAGTGGTGTGGTGGATTAAAAAGAGAGTTAAATGGATAAGGGAAAGAGGAGTGCATGTACACAAAGGGGGGTTAAGAAGAGCTGGATTCAGTGTATCATAAGAAATGGGAAGAGAAGAGGAACAGAGAAGATGGGATGAGATGAGAGCAGGGCGCTCAAAGGCCATTAAAAAATCTTTAAATATCTTTTACTGAAATATCCCCACTGTAGATTCAAGGCCTGTAAAGGTCTTACCTGAAGTTATGTAACCATAAATACATTTTCATGCTGACCTATTCTGTACTAAGTAATAGAACTAAAGAACATGTGTTATGTTGTGTATGTTAAAGAACATCTACACTGGAATATTTTGGGCATGTTTTGGGCTTTGTATGTCTCTCAGAATGGATACACTCTCTTTTATTAATGCTGCTGTCCACACAGAGTTCACACAGACTCATGGCTGAGCTGCTTCTGATCTTACCAGTCAGACCTGCTCTATCCATTCAGCCCAGACAAGCAGTAACATACTCGAGCAAGAGTTAAGTCAGGTGTAAGGCCCCAGCCCACTGACAATTCACTTCAATTAAATACAGTTGAATTCAAGTCAAAATAATTTGAATTTGCAAACACAAATACACATAAACAATTTATTCACACACATAAAAGCAACATAAAAATACAAATACCACAATGTAAGAAGAGAGATGAAATACACAAGGGTTAAAGGCAGCGGCCAATCTGTAGCTGGCCAACAATATCCAACACCATGAAGGCCCATTATGTGACAGTGAAGCTGACGTGAAGAAAATTCAGTATTGGCCAGTTCCTCACAGCAGGAAGATAGCACTAATGTGGATTAACACTGCCAGAGTCCCACAGAGCTAATTCCATTCCTAACATGCTGACACCCTGCCTCCACTTATTTTTTTGTGTTTAATATTGTCAAAGGAAGAAATATTATGTCTATTAGAATCCTAAATACACACAGTATACCATCTTCATATTTCACACTTCCCATCATTCTGATTTAAGAAAAGGATCAATTGTTAAACAACATGTGATTATATTTGTGAGGCTTATCTGAACAAAATGACCAGTTTTGATCAATCTTCAGTAATGATCAGAAGAATACAAAATGTTTATCTTTGAAAAATCCAAAATTATATTTTTTGCCTATAGGACACATTCTTTAATAATGTTGGTTTAAATGACTTTCAGTTTTATACTGAACTCCTTTCCCCCCCTATACTTTGAATTCTCTATACTCTGAATTTATGCAGTTAGTCAAGACTTTACAATTTTAACAAATTTACTTATTTAATGGACCTCAGTGTACTAATTGACAGTACTGAGTACTACTTGCCACCTATCAGTCATTTCTTTTTGTCAAAATTTCAGGATGTTGTTTAGGTATAATTTACACCGGCTGGTGTTTAATGTTTAGGCTATTAAATGGCCTCTCTTGCAATACCGTATGGTGGTGTTTACTTCAAGCATAACACAGAGTGAATGGGTGATGGTGCATAGCTGAGCAGATGGTTGGAATCAGTTTAAATGAAAAGTTTAACAATATGTCTTCATTTCGAATGTGTCCCCGCTCATATGCTGCTGATGTGACTGCGGACACAATGAAATGTTAGCAGGTACGTGTGCAGTACGTACATACTTAATAAGTGTCACAAAACTTGCAGGAGCCATTAAAGAGAGAGACGACATACAAAACAGCAGAGACAGGACATAGGAGACAGAGAATAAAAACATATATTGCAAAATAGTACACTATATACAGTAGGAACAGCATGTGGTTTATGAACTATAGTGTAAATATAATTTTCAGTCACCAGACCTGATGAGAAAATGCAATACTATAGGTAACACTTCAGCCTCTCTGAAAAATTGCTGGTGAGTTTAGGAAAGCACTTAGTCACAGCTCTGCAGGTGGCCTACTGGGCAGCCGAGTGGTGAACTTGTGCTATTGTATGCTAAACAATGGAGATAAAAAGGTGAAAATGAGAACAAAACCATAAGAGAAACAGAGAGAATGCCAAGAGGGGCTTCTTAGGAAAGTGTGAGAGAGGAAGGTAAGGTAAGATAGAGAAGGTCTAAGTTTTGGGGAAAAGATGCATATTGAGGAAAAAGAGAGGAGATCCCTGCCTTCTCCAGAAGAACAATAGGTCAAAAATGCAAACTCAGGCAGGTGTGTGTGTGTGTGTGTGTGTGTGTGTGCTTTACTGTGGGTGTTTCTACCCTGTTTATTCTAACCATTTTGACCTCTGAGGCTGCTTTTTCACATTACTCTTTGTTTCTTCCTTTACTTTTATGTTCAAAGCCAGGGAGATTGTCGGTAAAAGACATCACATGCACACACTTGCACACCTCACGGACTCCCTTCTTTCTGCTTTATACGCACACACACACACACACGCACACACACACACACACGCACACGCTTTCTCCCTCTTTCTTTTGTATTCATGCACACACACATAGCTCACTGACAGGTCATTTCACCACAATCTAACATAGCTGAGTGGAGAGAAAAGATGCTAAATATAGAGGCAAACTGAGCAGAATACCAATGACTTTCAAGATCATAGGATACAGATGAGCAGTGTGATGGTTCACATGAGGCAATAAGGCAGGGTATTTCAAAGACAGGTTCAAGACCTAAAGGTGGTTAATGGGAGGCTTGAAATAGGTTTAACAGTAGCTTTTTGAAGAAGATTTATTTAATTGGGGTTTTGCTTTAGCAAAGTCTTGGAAAAGTATCGCAATTTAAATGAAGTGAAATGATGTTGATGGAAGTTTATGTTAAAACTGGATTAAAGCCATAATTGAATAACATTTTCTGAATAACCTTATTTTCTGAGCATTCAACAAGTGCATCATTAGGCATTTCATGATGTCGATTACCAGTGTTGCCAATGAGTATTGTGTACAAAGTGAATGAATAGTAATTTAGCTTTGAGCTATAATAATCAGAGTTGGTTGTGTTAAAGTTAAAAATGTCTGTTTTTACCAAATTAGCATCAAGTCAAACAATAATTGATGTTATGTTATGATGTTGGGAGGCATTTATCTTCCATACTACCTAGCACCAAGTTGGATATCTTGGAGAGATCCACTAGTAATTAGCCTAACCCTTGGGAGATTAAGTCAACTTTAGAAAGTAGTCAGTTAGGGAGGAGCACACAGTGTTCTAGCATCAGGTTAGATTCATTCCCTCATCCCCTCAAATAATGTTATGCCCTTCATTCTATTTATACTCTCTCTTTCTAATAAACAAATATGCTACACTGGGTGTTGTTTCATCATTCTTTGTTTACTCTTTGCTCGCTAGTTTAGACCGCTTTTGCACACATGCTGCTAAGTAATGCTGTGCAAAATAAACACTGCAGTTTGATTACAGCATCTAAATGAACTGCATGGATTTCATACAGAATTCTGATCTTGGGCTGATATATGTGTGTTTATGTTGGACTTCAGCTAATTAACAGAACATTCTGTGAACAATTCTAATATAAAATTTTATGGGATTGTTTCACAGTGAAAAACCTTTTAAGATACTATAGATGTCATCCAGTAATTAACATTTCACCTTTGAGACTCTGGAGTGGTTGATGCGTAGTAACTGAAATGAAAATGGGCTGTGTGTAAGGAGGGGAGATGTGCTCCTGATCAAAAGACAAAGGAGGAGGCAAATTAAATAAGTGAAGAGCATAATTTAGCAATTCAATGGGCATAAAATTTCCCCTTCATTAATTAAGTTGGGGAGATGAAGAAGAAATTCCAGGTTATTTTAAAATTATAAATACAAGATAACGAATTATTAATATTACAAATTATTTTTTCTCCCCTAAGACTTACCAGGCTTAATAGATTGTTCAATTACATATGGGATTTTTTTGCCTATTAAAAAAATGGCATATAGTATTTTAAGATGGAACCCTGGTGGTTCATAAAAGCCACTCTAAAAGTTTACTATAATTGTAAGTACCTCACTGAAGCCAGCAGCAGCTGCCACAAGGGACTTCAACATAGCTGCAGCACCAGCATATCATACCACAGAGTATCCTCTTGTGTATTATTGTTTTGATAGTAGGCCACAGAACAAAGTGTTGAGCTAAAAAGCCCTCATAA
The DNA here is from genome assembly GCA_008360985.2 of Macquaria ambigua. Taxonomy (NCBI): domain Eukaryota; kingdom Metazoa; phylum Chordata; class Actinopteri; order Centrarchiformes; family Percichthyidae; genus Macquaria; species Macquaria ambigua. Next base: position 199,018 of record VMKM01000611.1, on the reverse strand, counting down.
ATAGAAGGAAAGACAATTAAAGAAAAAATATAGCCCTAATTAACATGGTGCTGTCACTGCTAGAAAGGATATGTGTGTGTCTGTGTGTGTTTTACTTGTTGATGGGAAAGTAGGGGTGTCTCTCATGAAGATAATTAATACTTTTAATGTCAAAATCATCCTGTGTGTGTGTGTGTGTGTGTGTGTGTGTGTGTGTGTGTGTGTGTGTGTGTGTGTGTCTGCAGCACTGATGTATGCACCTTGCGACCGCCAACCTGAACAAGCATGCAGAAAGATCTGCCATGCTAGTGCTGCTGTCGCTGCTCACTGAGATGAGTTGTCGGGATGTGTGTGAGGAAAAATACAAAGCATCATCCGACATCTTTATCACTAACATTAATAGCTTTTGGTAATCTGTGTATATTCACCTATGTGTAGAATGCCATGTTGAGGGTGTACAAAATGATCAGCTCTCCAACTGTTGTGTCACACAGTTTCATGTCTTAGTGATGAGATGCCTTTGGGTCTCTGATGTGAGTAATGATTTTCTAATAACCTGCAGCTTGTTAGCTCAGCTGGCTGGAAAACTGACTGCATACTGTTTGATGTGTATGGTGTGTGAGTGTGTGTGTGTGTGTGTGTCTTTGCGTGCTCTTTACTAAAACACAAAAGTACAGACTGTCACTTTCAATTTGACAGCACTTTGATCCACATTGGATGAATTGTTAAAAAAGCGGACATCAGCGCCCACATTTTGAGGTGCCAAAAGTATTTTTTAGTCTAGCACTGAAAATTTATATAATGTTCTGACTTCTAGGTTTCTGCTTGGCATGAACGAAACTAGGGTCTTGATATATTATTTTAGAGAGCTTTTAGTACAGATTCCTTTTGAGGTTAAAAGACAGAATAACAATGAGAGGTTCTGCCTGGTTCAGATGTTGTATGAAACAACAGAATATATTGTGTGTTGCTGTTAATGACTGAGATAGAGTATAACTGAAGTACTCTTTAAAATATCATATTGGGTTAAGACACTTTGTGGAGGAGAAATGTGGGAGGGTTGAAAGCGGCACATCCCCACATTAGAGGAGAGTAGGTTTAGACGTTAAGCATCACACCAGGGTTTTCCTCTTTTGTGCATTTAAGTGACACAGGCTACAGGTAATCTAGGCTACTTTTTGTATTTTGTATACCTGGAGAGGGTCTTTAACTATTGTGGCAGGAAGACTTGGACATAAGTTGGACAGCCTCTCTTTATAGCATGAACAAAATACTGACATTCACGTGCAGAACCAACAACAGTGCAATAGAGGTGTGGTGCAAATGTTCCTGAAAAAGAAACAAATTTTCAACTCTTTACCCACAAAGATGGCAATATCGGTCGGTCGTTCATGGACGGTCCACCACTTCCAGACTGAAATATCTCTACAACTACTGGATGGATTGTCATGAAGCTTTGTACATACATTCATGGTCCCAAGAGGATGAAGGCTACTGACTTTGATGATTCCCCTGGCTTTTCTGCTAGCACAAATGTGAGGTTGACATTTGTGATTCTGAGTGAAATATCTAAACAACTGTTGGTTGGATTGCCATGAAATTAGGTAAACACATTCATGTCCCTGTGAGGATTAATTGATCCCCTGAATTTTTTATCTAACACCATCATCAGGTCAAAATAGCTAATGTTAGCTTGCTAACATGCTAAACTAAAATTGCTAACAAGGTAGCTAAACATTATACACAGTAAACATCAGCATCAAACAGCTGTGATTGTCATTGTGAGCATGTTAGCATGCTGATGTTAGCATTAAACTCACAGCAGCTGCGCAGCCTCACAGAGCAGCTAGTGTGGCTGTAGACTCTTGTTAACCCAAATAACATTACCGAAAATGTTGGCAGCTATTTATTTATTCACACTTCTTTGTAACTCGCTCGGTCACAATGCTATGTGCTATGTGCAAGGAAAAGATTCAATACCACTGAAATGTGGGGATATCCCTTTAGACAATCATGCACTAACCCCTTGTCGTGTTTCTCTGTTCTCTTTCACAGGTCTTTGGATCCATCTCTCTTTTCAGTCCATCCACCAGTCACCACAATGTATCTTCATGTTGAGTCTGAATAAATCACAGCACACCAGATAGAGGTAGGCAAGATGAATTTAAAACTGTGCTAATTTTGGGGTGCAAAATGGACTCTGCTGGGAACTGTGACAAGGAGCTTGCATTGTTGTTTCTTATTAATTACATCTGAAACATACACAAACAGTTATTGCCAATTAAGTTTAATAAAAATAATGATCCCCTTTGGGAAATGAAATAAGTATAGGATATTACAACATGTTTTGATTTATATTAAAATACACTCACACACATACTGTATAATATACTTGCCTTACACTAACTAGCAAATGTGTTTTAGGGGAGAGCGGGACATCAGCATGTTTGGAAATGTCTTTCTCTTACCTGTGGAAATAAGTCATAAATGCGTGTTACATAAATTGTATTAGGTTTAAGTAATTAAGTGTGTGTGTAAGTAAAACATACTGCATGTCTGCACCTGTGTGTGTGAGAGAGTGAGTGGGTAAAAATGTGTAAATGTGCCCACCTACTTAATGTACCATAATAGTATGAGGTTGAGTGCACTCATTCACATGTGAATGTAAATGTCTTCCTTTGTGTGTGTGCTGTCTCTCTGTGGCGGTGTGCGCGCGCACGTGTGTGTGTGTGTGTGTGTGGTCACTGCTGTGGTCCAATGTGCTCTGCCTCTGTTACAAGAGCAGAGATACTGCTATTAATACTGGATAGATGGAGGATATATGGATGGATGCAAATCAAAGAGGGATAATCAATCAATCAATCAAATCATCAATTGTCACACTTGCCTGCTGTTGTCTGAATTGAAATTGCATTTTAAAATTGTATAAGAGTCTCTTGGTAGGGTGTTCATACTTACTCTAGAAGTGAGACCTCAGTACTGCCTAAAGCAATATTAAGTTATTAAGCTTTCCTTTTGTTTGGTAGATATAGGGATGCAAAGAAAAGAAAACCTCAGCACACTAGTCAACCAGTTTGATCCATCAGACTAATATTATTGTCATTTGAAATGCACAAATGACACAGCAAGTTGTCATTTGAAATGATACCCTTGAGGACAGCACATTTTCCTGTCTTCCAGATATAGAGATCTCTATGTACAGTATACAGTGATTTTCAAAGGCTGAGTTTTGGTTCCTGAGCTGTTATCTGGTATATAAACTGTTAAGTTATCAGCTGTTTGTTTGTTTGTTTGTTTGTTTCGAGTAAAGTACAGCAATTTGACGTCAGAAGTATTTGACCAGGTCAGGCCAAATTTAAACATTTCTAAACCAGCTGGGTTTGTAACCAAAGCAGAATCGGACAGATTGTAGACAGTGGAGATTTTGGCAGTGAGCCTGTCAGAGCACAGCGCGGCTTAACCCTGTAGACCACTGGGGACAAAGGTCAACAGCAACTAAATATTCCAGATACTGAGACCAACATGAGCTAACAATCAATGGGAAAAGCTATGAAGAGAAACTGTAGACCTGCAACGACCCACTGTACATTTATTCATCAAAATATAAATTGAGTGGACATTGTCTCTACAGCTGTCCCATTTCAGGTTTTGTTGTGTTGGACAAGTGTTGGACACACTGCCATTTCATTCACCTAAGAACTGTAGGGTTTATGTGAATAAATGCTACTATAAAACATTTAAAACCCCAGATGCTCTCTTACCTCTTGAGTTTCTACTGCTTTTGACTTTTTTCAGGAGCACAGAAAGTTAGGAGCTTTTTTTTATTGGGCTTATTTTCAGTTGGAAGTGTGATCAATATGTGACTACTGGCAGCTACCCAAAGAGCGATCATGAAGACAAGTAAGGCAATCAGTTAAAGCCATAACACTGCCTTTAGACCTTGTGTCACTGCATTCTGTGGAACAAAGTAGTTTATTTTTCTCTGTAGCTTGGTCACCAAAACACACATCTGCGCATTTGCTGTATATGGTAGATAATGTGTTTCAAGTTGAAGTTATACATATAGAGTTAACACAACTGCCACAAGTGCAAAGGTACTTACAATCTTAAAGAAAAAGGACAAAGCTATTCCAAAGCAATTTCTGATCTGACCTTTTACTTTAAATAAGTGCAGGTGCTCTTTACAGTATTCTCTGTCTTGCTATACATGGTCAGCTAACTGGGATTTGGTACCATGAATAAGAACTGTTTATTCACTAGAAGAGTCAGCAGTTTCCTTGTTAATAGAATTTTGTGTGAATGCGGCACCTTCATAATGGTCCTTTGTGTCATAGCTGTTACATTGTTTAACAAAGAAGTCAGTGAGGACTCACAGTATACAGTATAGATTAAAGTCTGTCTCTTTGGCCTATTGCCCATGTTCCAATGCTACTGTAAATCTATATTACACTGTAAAAATAAAGATAGACACAAACTCTCTGTCCCAATGTGAGTGGATATGGCTGTTTTGTAGCTGCACTGAGGACGAGCTGCCTGTTGAACTACAGCGGAGTCAGAAGAGGTCCTATGATGTGTAATTCGGCTACAGAAGCTCTCTCCAGCCATCCGATTACAGCGTATTAACTCTGGCTTACACACTATTTTAGAAGTGGTTTGAAAAATGATTTCATTTCAGAGGTTGCAAAACAATTTGTACCACTATCCTGTTTTCTTCTTGCTTGCAGACTTCCCTGTCTTCCACACACTGTTTTTTTTTTTTTTTTTGCCAGCACCCAGGAGAAACATCTGCCATGAGCAGTTTATTAGAGTGAACTAAACGGCTAAAACATCCAGCATCCGACATTTTATATTTTAGTATGTTTGTTTTAACCTTGCAGAGAAGCAAAAATAGCCACTCACCCAACACTGATGGATGCAACTTCAGAAGAGGCATTACTGACATTAGAATAACAGTTTAGACACATCAAGTCAGACAACTAACTTCTTATCTGCTTAACAGTTTCCACGATTACTCACGATTTCTCCTTTGAACTGTGTGATATCTGTTACAATACAGTCTATTTTTATTTCTTTATCCCCTTGTGAAATCTTCATAGATTACACATCTGAGTCGAATAAAGTATGCAGTGTGGTATCAGAGAAGTTTCAGCTTATCTAAGATTACTTATCTCGGAAATTGAAGGGGATTGATGTGAGGGAATCAGATATTTGAAGTCCACATCTCTAGAGCTAAAGATGCACAAGTTCACAAAGCCTAGAAAGACTGGAATAGGTCACACTGATTCCTTTGTGTGTGTATACGTGTGGGCAGTTGGTTGTTTGAGTCCTTTTACAGAGAATTTGAGAAAGAATGTTTGACCATGTCCCCTTAAAGATTTCTGCATTTGGATGTGTTTTCTATAATTGCAATGCATTTCTAAGTGCAATATATGTGTTGTCATGTTGGCAAATATGTACAGTGTTCAATACTGGTTTGTGGTTTCTCAATTTGCTTGTGTGTCAAGTTGCTATGGTTGGACTTTACATGTTTGGGCCTTACACAGGAACATCCTTTCTACATACATACATACATACATACACACGCATAGAGTACATAGACACAGAGGAATGTAATGTTCTTTTACTATCAGTTTCTTCCACCTTTTCCTTAATTCAGGGTTAGAAAAGTAAAGTGCTCAAGTCACTGCTGAAACTGCTGATTCATTGCTATCTAATTTGGGATCCTGTACACTTGCCTCCAATTAACAAGATGGTTTAAGTGTGGGTACAGCGGTCTGTTGTATTTTCTATCTTTTGTTCACACATGCATAGATAAATACACTCTGTATTTCTGTGAAAGTTGGTTGAATGGCACGGCCATCTTAAATGTGTCAGGAGAACTCAGGTTTTCAACAAATAGCACAACACACACAAACACAAGAGGAGCAACATAGTATACATGGTCCTATACATCAAAATTGCAACACAATTACTGCACTTTATTTGTGTTCATTTAATGTCCTTTACAGTTGGAAGAGCTTGGCAGTCCTGAGAGGAGCATGTAACCTAAAGACTAAAACTTGCGTAACTCATGTAGATGTATCTGGAAATATGAAGTCCACAAACAATCATGTGGGCTTTTTAACTATTGAGGAGCAGTGAACAAGGCATTTGAGCATTTCTGCAAGTCTGCCTTGTCAGCCTGTGCACATTATGGTAAAAATGCGGTGCCCTTTTCTGTTCACAAACCTGTAATCTTGCCTGTGAAAACATGCCAGCTTCAATTTTGTTTGGAGGATGCAGCTGGTCTTACAGTGCTGTCCATTCATGTGACTCTGATGACTCTTACACCAGCACTGTGTGACGTCAATTACTCACACAGGTCAAATGTTACGAACACTGCACCAGCCAGCAGAACTGATGAAGCCTCTTGTATCTGTGTACATCTTAAAGACTACAAGGTAGTTAACGTTAAGTTACTGCCACTACACACACACATCAAGACTCATTTAATTATGTACCATGTTTGTGGGACCACAGTCTAGTAGAAGACACAAATACGTATATGCATCAGTAGATGGTATTACTCATTTGTCATAGTTACTCTGTTGCTTTGAGAGAAAAACACATAATTACATCTCATGTCTTTCAGCGTTGCTAAAATAATATTATGATGCATTTAGGGTTGCAGTATATTTTTTTATTATTTTGTTTTATCTAAAAGCAATTTTCAACAAATGCAAATGTCAGACTAAGTCAAGATTAATGACCGCTCTATGGAAATCCTTGTAAAAACATTTTTCACACCATAATCATGGTTTAATTATGGTGTTTTTCCCACCATAATTAAATATCACAATGGTCAGTAAAACATTCATTTGTGCAGGAAGAAAAATATGCATCTTATTATTGTTATTGTCATTTCAAGGACATTGTTCAAAAAGCTCAAACCCCATCTAAGTATATTATCTAAACTCTTGATCTATATTGTCAAAGACATAAACAATCTAACTGCTTAAGTTGTTTTACTGCCACTCTGCAACCCAGAAAGCACAGTAAACATCTGATTGTAGTTTCTAAATGCATCCTCTCTGCGCTGCCTCACCCGTATTTCAGATGGTTGAATCTAAATGATCTGTCGGGAAACTTACACAAATGTATTCACTTGTAGTTTTGTGGGCGTGCATGCAGAAATGCATTTGCTACTGTGGTTATGTATTGATTGTATTGTGCAATCTGTACATAAACAAATGGAAAATGCTTTGTTATTATATTCAGAGAAATATTGGCAATGTTTTGCATCATATTCAGTCAAAACAATGCTGCTGGTGTGATCATCAAAAGCACAAACTTGTATTTTTGAAGAAAAACAGCCCGGAACAGAGCTATCAAACCACATTCATCTTGTGTGAGAGTATCTGTGTATGCTGTAAATGTGTGTTTATTACTTCTTGTAATAGCAATGGGCTCCAGTGTCATTAGTGTGTCAGGCATGAGGTATATGCTGGTTGCATTATATCCCCTAGACATGAAAAGTCTTTTCATCAATAGCTCAACAATATAGAGCACAACACAGTCCTTACTCCTCACACGTTATTGCTTTGTCATCAGAAAAAGTTGAGCTATTTTCAAGCACATATTTAAGATAAGTACTGAAAGTTCTTCCCAAAAATCATGTTTACGAAAACAATAATTTGCCGTGAAGGGACGCATAAGAGTTAATTGTCCACCACGAACAAAGACCATACCAGCTGCTAATGTTTTTTTACAGGATAATGGACAAAAAAAGTGAGAGAATTTCAGTAAAGAAAGAGTGACTAGGCTCATATTGTAACATGCCAAAGCCTGTCTCGCGCAACCCTTTCTACCCAGATGTGTGCCAGTTTACCCCACTGAGCTGTGACCTTTCCTCAATGGCATCTCAAGGCGTGTCTTGCGTTTTGCCTTTGTACATTCTCATAGGTATGAATATACAACATGCCAGCATGTATCATGGCAAAGGTAAATAACTTAATAGATTTCCCACCCAGAGACCCTAGATAAATAGAAAATCTAAATATTCTATTGAAGCTAAGAAGCATGACAGCCATGTAATTCCCTAAGCTGCCTCTGAAAGCCATAATATTCATATTTCTTCATAGCAATAAAACCATATTACCATATGAAGGCCATAGGATAATATTATTATCAGCCAGCTCTCTGTGTGTGCCTCTCCAGTGGCAGGGATCAGTTCAAAGCACAGCCCAAAGCATGAGTGCATGTGTGTGTGAGAAAGACAGATAGTGTGTGCATGCGTGTATGTGTGTGCGTTTGTATCTGTGACTGAGTGTGTGTGATCAGTTCCCTGAAGCGACAGCTGCACGCCGAGTTCCTGAATGGAGAAAGCTTCTCTGTGATGACTACCAAGTGGCACACACGTCTCTCCAACCTCTTTTCTTCTCTCCTTTCTCTCCTATTCTACTTTCCTTTCCCACTTTATTTTGTTTTCCTTTATTTCCCTTTCGTCAGTGATTGTAACCTGATCAGCTTCTTAATTTCCCATGTTTCTGTTGTCCTCTCCTCTTCTACCCCTTCTCTGTTCTACCTATTCCCGCCCTCTCAGTTCTACTTCTCCCATCCCTTTTTCTTTTTTATTATTACTCCCCAATCACCCTAATCACCGAATCAGAACTGCTTGCTACTGCTCTCTGCAAAATGAGACACATCTGTCACAGCTAAACCTGTATAAAACCTTGAAGAAGAGCACAAGAAAGAGGAGTAGGAAGGCAGGAAAGAAGTAGGAGAGGAAGGAAAGGATGGAAGAAGGCGTAAAAGGAATCGAGGAAGGGAAAAAGAAAAAAAAAGAGAAAGAAAGAAAGAGAAATAAAAGGTGATGAAGAACGAAAAGCTATTAATGGAGAAACCACTAAGGAGAGGCAAAGAGAGTAAGAATGCAGGGAAACCTGATGAAAAGAAAGGGTCTATATTTAGTAGTGTTTCAGATTGAGAAGCTTTTGATGTCAGAACCCCATTAGCTACAGTGGTGAGTATTTGGAGAGATCTTGCTGTATAGACAAAGTGTGTGAGTGTGCGTAAGCGAGACAGAGATAGATGAAGGGAAGCAAGAGAGAAAACCATGTATTGTTGTGCTTCATGGCCCCTTGGCTTGTGAACCTCCAGGCCACAGTATCAGAAACCTGCTTATGGCAGGTTCAAACATAAAAAAGCTCACACGAAATCAAAAACACCACATCGGACCACTGGGTTGCACGTGTGGTCTTTCCCATTACTGTGCCTTTTTTAAACTCTACATGCTAACATCTTGCAGTCAGCTCTTTAAAGCTGATCTTTTTTCAAGGTCGACTTGGCTGTGCCTGTTCCAGCATATCAAACAGCTGATGATCAAACACTTCTAGATCTTCATATTCCCTTGACTGCCTTGGTTGCTCTTACAGTGCAGTCATGGTGATACTGTTGCTGTCTTTGTCACTGGTTTGTAGTTTCTCTGTACTATGATTATGGCTTTGCCACTTGTCCTAACATTAAAATCAGTGGAAGAGGAGAAGAAGTGACTGCAATCTTTCAACAGTAGTATAGTACAGAGGGAGACATGGGAGAGGAAGTTATGAAATGAGGAGGTTTTACATTTTCAACTTGTGCAAAAATGCCAGACATTTGAGGGAAAAAAAGCAAAAATATATATAAATATATATGTTAAAAAGTTTTTATGTTTGGCTGAGGTGGAAAAAGGCTGGTGAAAACAGATTTTTAAATACACTTCTCTGCTTCTCTGCTTCTTCTACTGAAAACAAAGCAGTCATGCCTTGCTGCCACTCACAGGTAATTGCCTCCACTCCACTCCAGAAAACCCAAAATATTAATATTAAAAAAGAGCGGAGGGTGCCATGGGTGTAACCACAGCATTCCCAGTTTGAGTCAAAGGGGCCTTTGTTACATGTCAACTCTTTCTCACCATGGTGACTAATAAAAACACCATAGGGTACAGGTGGGTTAGATGAGTAAAATGCATTTATTACAAAAAATACACATGTCATCTTGGGTGGGAAGCTGCAAAGAAATGCTGTGATGTAGCAGAAACATGGACATGGAAACATGAACTGATTCACATTTTAATTTGTCAAAATGTCAGAATCTTTTTCACACTAATGCATAGGTAGACAAAATTAGACAGACAGACAGACAGACAGACAGACAGACAGGGGGTTGGAACTAGACACAACAACAGGCTGAGTTTTATATTACATGGGTATAAAAACAGAATTATTGATGTTCGGAGCTGACAATTATATCATACAGCACTGGTGAGAGTGAGATGGAGGCTGTTAGTTCCTTTAGAGGGACAGAAGAAGGGTGACGTGAAGTTACTATATCCCTCCACTGGAGAAGGAAACACGAGTTTGATGTAACAGAGATGGCTCCAATTAGACATGGGGAGGATGAGAGAGATATATAGTTTGTAATGTAGTGAGGCAGAAAGAGGGAGTGATCTGGACTGCTGAAAGAGGAAGAGAGGAAGCAAAATAGATGATTGGTATCAGAGAGAAGAGACAGAACAGCAGTCAGTGTGTGTGGTTAGCATTACAGTAAACCAGAGGCCGTGGTTAGTATTACAATAAAGTGCAGCGCGACAAGCATTGATGCACAGTGCTAGCAGGCGCTATCACCTCATTATCTACTGTACTGACAGACAGAGGGCAGAGCGTTAGAAAGAAGATACAGAGAGGGACAGAGAGAGTAACACAAACAGGAAATAAAAGAGGATGACAATGACACAAAAAAGAGAGCCAGATTAATAGATTGAAAGAAACAGAATTGGAGACGGAGTGTGAAATGGCAAGAAAGAGAAGTAAATAGAGAGAGAGGAGAGGAGAGCGAAGGAGTCATGTAACAAAAGAGCCATTAGCAAATGTCTGTTTCCCTCCCCTGCTCAGATCTCTGAAAGACAGCATCTGTGTGTGTGTGTGTGTGTGTGTGTGTGTGGCTCAGATCCCAGCGGTGTATCAGTTCCACATTGGAGATGAGGGTTTGTCTGGGCAATTGTGTGTATCAGCACCTGTGTACCTATGTGGATGTGTGTATTTGCTTGTGCCACTGTGTGTGTATTTGCAGGGCAGTCAACTTTGGTCGCCTAGCTGGAGAGAGATTTTGATGATGGGGGGGTGCACAGAGATGGACTAAAACGGTGACCTTGTAATCAACAACATAATAACATTGACTTTGATATGACTATGTACCACTATGAACAACCACAAATTGCCAACACTGCCACCCACAGCACCACAAAATCCCAATGTAAGCCACACAACCAGTGATGCAATAACAGCAGTATTTGTAACAGGAGGAACACAACAACAGTATAATTGTGTTTTTCTGACCTTACAGCTGCCCCCGGGATTGCCTTGAATTTCCATTTTTCAGAGCAAGTCAGTGGCAATTACAACTTTTAGAAGGCTATCTTGAGAGTCCCTCTCATGAAAAATGAGATGATCTATGCTGCTTACTTACATTGCTTGCCAAAATCTTTGTGTTTCTGGCTGACAGCGCAACAGCGTAAGTGCAAGTCTTCCCTCAAATTTGACTAGAAAATACTGCCAACTTTTCTAAGCCAGTTTTCTTGCATTGCTTTCTGTTATGTGTAAAGTATTTCTTCTTTGGAGGCTCCTCTTTAGTTCCTTCCTTGCGTTCTCCTTGAGGCTCATATTAATTGGCTTGCTCTCGCATGCGCGCCATGTGCCCAGATATGTTTAACTTTATACGATTTATCCATTTAGGCACCTTATGAAAAGTTAATGCATCAACTTGCATTGTGCAGTCATGTTCAAGAATCTCTGCGCTTGAGGAAAGCAGAAGGCACGGTTTAGTGGGCGAGAGCTCACTGCCAAGCAAATTCTATAGTAATTATAAAGTCATTATATTATACTATAGAAATCTATAACCAACCTTTCATACCAAAGCAGTGCAGTGTCAGAGCTCCATGTTGAAAGCAAGGTTGCAGTTCTAGGTTGGATAATGCCTTCTGACCCATTCACACCAACCTGAAACATGGGTTCATTAATGGGTCGCTGTGTTGGCCTACATGGGGAACACATCTATTCACAGGAGTATAAAATGAAACAAAGTCAGTGTGGTTGTTGCAGAGTCTGGAGGGTAAAAGCAGAGGGACAGATAAGGCTGAAGAAAAGAGTTAATAGAAGAGAAGGATGACTACTTTTCTGTCCTCGCTTTCAAATTAAAACCTCACGTTTTGAAACAGTCGTCTGAGGAATTAACAATTACATGCTTTGAAATCGCAAACTGAGTTTAGAATGCATTTAATTGTCCTGATATCACTCAAATGGTGCAGCACATTTAAGATAATTTCTGAAGTATCAAATTGTTTCTTTAAAGAATAAAAACATAACATAACATAAGGAAGTCTTAACCCAACAGTAGCACTGTGCTCTCTGAAAGATATCATACAGTACTGTTTCTGAGGTTATAGCTGAGGCAGCTGCTGCCCTGGCAAGGAGAAGAACTAGCACACATTTTTCCCATTGATTGCAAAAGGTGAACAGCACACCTCATAGGCTATAATACAACTGATCCCCACAGAGAAAGTGCTCTCTCGTCCTCCTCCATGGGAAGGTCAGGGTCAGCTATAGAACCGCACCACTGGAGCCAACAGGGATTCAGTTTCCTGTTTGATGGCACTTTGGCAGGGCAGATCTTTGCTGGCACAGGGGTTTGTACCCCTGTCCTCCAGCTGAAGACGGGTCTAAGTGTGTTAACATGGAACGATCAAAAGATGCTTATCAAAGATTTATGGTGGCTTCCTCCAGGTGCCCAGTGAAATTTAGTTAATTTAACCTGCGTCAATGTACCAGACAGAAACCAGTTAAAGCACTATAAAGGTAAACAGAAGTCTCTTCATTTCATGGGTGAAAAGAGAAAAAAATATCTCATATCATTGGTTAGATCAAGGTTTTTCTTAATTGCCTGCATACATGTCTACTTAATACTTGGAGTCATCGATTATATACATCTTTAAAATGCAACAGCATTCAAACTGGAATCTATTAATTGGAAAACAAAATTACAAAATACTCACAGAGACAAAATCAGAGTTACATTCTAGCAAAGTACAAAACAACTGTCAAACCATATTTGGCTTCAACAACTGAACCTGTTTTAATACTTTTTATACTAACATCGAATCGAAAAACGAATGCAAACGGTTGCCCATGGTGTAGAAAAACCCAACTGTGTATGGAGCCTTTTAGCTGCGAGCTCCTTGTCTTGGATTTAACCTACATTTGAGCATATCACAAGGTCTTCATCAGTGGATGGAGTTTGCTCAGTTGCCATGGAGATGGATTTGTTGACATGTGGGCTCAGTGGCTGTTTTGTTGTCATCCATAGCACTTTTAGCTGATGGAGATCTTGTAATATGATTGAAAGCTCTGGAAAATGCTAGTGAGTCGAACTTGATTCAGCATTTTTCGTCAACTTTCGTCCTTAGCAATTTATCTTGTGTTGTAAAAGTACTTACTCTGTTTGGATTTTTATACTGTCTACTCTTTGCCTATAGTACAATACATTGGGCAGTCTATTGGTGAACAGTTTTTTTTTTCCTCAGAGGTCTACTGCATGTTGTTTCAAACTATGCTAGAACAGGCTAATTTACCATGATGACAGTATGCAGAATAAGCGAGGCTATACTGTCAGCTACTGCACTGCTTCACTGCAGACAGTTGTCGCTGTGGTCTAGAGGTTGCTGAACTCTTTTACTCACTTTGTCTTTTTAGTCACATTTTTTTTTTTTTTATGATTTCTTTAATGCAATGGCTTTCATGAGAGCTGTAAACCGCCTGCTGCACATTTCCCACAGATTTGAGTTTTGGCATCATAAGAAAGCAAAACATATGCTTTCACCCATTTGATGAGGGACTCCGGAGAGTCTGGATGCACTTTGGGGGGTTTTCCCAAATTATGAGGAAAGTTAAAATTGGAAAAATGGTATTTATTTCATTACAATTATGGTAAAACCTCTGAGTTAGAGCACTTGTGAATAGAAGCAGCACAATATGTTTGTTTTTATGATAATACAAGGACACTTTAATGCAATGTGTATCTTGGACAAAAATAAACTCTGGAACACTACACTGTTACTGCACTCTTTATGCAACACAAGTGCAATCTCTCTCTCTCTCTCTCTCTCTCTCTCTCTCTCTGAATCTCTCTCTCTCCCCCACACTCACCCTCTCTGACGGCAACACTCCAGATTCATTACTTGCGAGATCTCCAGACCAATCTTGCACTTTCTCACAGCCCCCATACACACACTCTCACTACACCCCCACAACCATAACACACACACACACACACACACACACACACACTCTTCCCACCTCCTCACTGTTACCATCCATGTGTCATTGGCTGTTGCTAAGTTACAGGCCCCCACCAAGTTTTTTTGCAGCCAATAAAAGCTTTGCCTTCACCACTGGTTTTGACAGATACCCCATTCTGTAGGAGCACTTTGTTTTTGCTTTAGCTTTATGTCTTTGCATTACTTTGCCTTGCCCTGGTCTCCACCTGTCCTTTCACTTGCTTTCATGCTTTGATTTCAGTTGTTTTGCTCCCAATCTTACTCACTCTTTACCTTTTCTTTTCTCTCCATCCATTCAGGGAATAGAACATAATGAGGTATAATTATTGAGGAAGTGAGAGGAGGAGACACAGACAGTAGATCAGGTGTAGTTTTGGTTCGGTGACAGTTGATCTATTCTTGATGTGAAAGCAGAAACTCAACAGATTTGTTTCACCATTAATCACTACAGCATTATACAAGAGATTAAGCTTCAGCACAGCTTTGTACACCTATAGCCTCACACATGGGTATATATGCACACTGACACACATGCATGCACTCACTTAAACTAACACACTCATACCTCGTCTAATTCGAGTGAACTTTGAGCACGTGTGTTTGCGTGTGAGTGTGTATGTACAGTATGTTTGTGTGTGTATGCAGCAGATGGATGATGCTGCTTTCAAGGTCGTTAATAACCCAGTGTTCTTGCTAGAGTAGACTGCAGAAATAGATGGAGCACATACATACACATGCACACACACACACACACACACACAGATACAATACATGCAGATATTCTCATGTGCACACAAAAATATAAACACATAAGCAAGCACTTCCGGACAGCAGCAAGCAAGCACTTATAGACAGAGACTTCTATATAGTAAAGACAGGAGCACATGTTCATTCATCCATACACAGATTTGCATACACACACAAAAATGTATGAAACATACACACACAAGTATACAAGCATATATGTGCATGAACCCAGCTGCATATGTGCATATTCAAAGATTCAAAGAGGCAAATATGATAAGCACTCAGTAAGCACATGTGCACAGACAAACACGGACATGTGCATGCTTTCGCACAGATACAGTAAATTATACACACAAGACACTCTGCAGTGGTTCTGCAAGAAGGTTGACAGGGTAATCCATCTCCATTGTGAGGTGCAGTGTACTCTGGGAAAGCAGGCTGGACACAGCATAAGTGAGTGGCCAAAAATACACACACACACACACACACACACACACACGCACATGCAGACGTGGATGAATTGCTGGCACTGAGTGCAAAGATCACATGAGTGGATTATTTCCAATTATAATCTAATGAATGATGGTGCACAGAACCAGGTTGAAGGTGATATAGCAACAATATATCAACTATCGCTGAGCCAAGTGCACTACATCTATGTTTATGGCCACGGCATCTGATTCACTGTTTGTTAAATGCAGATTTCAAAAGCAAATCATCCGTTTTTATACTGAAGTGGTATTGATTGCTGGTTTTAAAAGCATTCACATCCCTGTAGTATTCTAGCAGTGTTTGCAAGAACAAAACACTATCACTGGGTCTAAAAATCTCACTCCTGCAAAAGTAATTATCGCTCGCAATTTGATCTGATTTCATATGCAAATACCAACATTGTCACTGACAGACACACAACCAACTTTGAGACAAACACCTCTAGTAAAAGGCTGCATGTGGAGGCACTCATTATTGTTGCCATCTATTATTTTGTTCATTGGGTAAGCAAACACTCATATAGTCTGAAAAAAATACTCTTGTTTCAGCCCTATTCTATTGGATTGTATTACAGTGTACAGGTTGTAATGGTGTTGTTTTCACATCATGCATATACAGTTTAAGTTTACAGGATATGGTATGTTTTTGCATTATATCAATTTTATGTCACTAGAGTGCTACTTCAGTTAGAGTGAGTCTTGCTGATGGTGAGATCAAAGGTTGCCACTCGTTGCCAGAGTACTATTTATCACCGGAGGCCCTTAGATTAAATTAGATTCTTTTGAAATTCATGAAGACCTAACATCACATAGCCAGGGTGGAGGCAACAAGGGCTGCCATTGTAAAGGTATCCTTCAATGGGCAATTAAGGGAGAAAATGAGATGACATTTGCTTGCTGCAGAGGTTACGATCATGCCTTACCTTGTTAAGCCAGGGATAGCTAACTTGGGTGCAGGATCTGAACTCATTTCTGGAACTTCAGATATTATTTTGAAAAATGATTCCCATAATCCCATCAGTCTGGGGTATTAGCAGAGCATGTGGGTCAAGTCACCAGGTGAGTGAGAGTGTCTTCCACTGGAGTACGTTGTTTCTGGAGATGTTTTTGCCTGTCTAGACTTGCTAGGGTGAACTCTGTGGAGCAACTTAAATTAAATAAAGATAAGTCTACATCTTGAGTGTTTCCTCATGTCTTTAAATAATCACAAATTCTAGTCAATTTCCCTCCTCCCTCTCACCTCATTATCTTCTCACTCCCCAAATCATTCCTCCTCACTAATAGCCAAATCCTTCACTCTTTTTTCCTTTTCTACTGACTTATGTCTTCTGACTTGTGCAGTTTTCTGTGATCATTTCTCTCCTGTCTTTTGCTCTGCCTCTTTCTCCATCCCTCTTATAAGCTTATTTATGTGTGTGTGTAGTGATTTGCGTTGCTAATTGCTTCAGATGGGGCTGTAATAACACTGCTTTTTTTAAAGTTCTGATATTTTTGAGTTCTTACAACTGCTAATCTGTTTGAGTGTGTCTGACCACTGTTAAATTCTGCTTTTTGATGTCACATTCTTCAGTGTGAACGCTGTAAACATTGTTGTTGTCCGTAATGCTTCCCATTATCCTGTAAATGCATTATGTATGCAATGAAATAAAGGCGCTTAAGCTGGCTTAAGGTACTCTGATCACATCTTGTTCTCTCTGACTGAAGAGCACAGACTTAATCAAAAAAAGTGCACTTTAATTGAAAGGTGGCTCAAGCTCATGGCTTCTTCAAACTGGGTAAACACTGTTACATTGCAGTCTCTTATATTTACAATAAACACATCAGTAAAATACACCTCCTTGTTTCCAATGATTGGGTGTGAAACAGAGAAGAAAAAAATAGACTGTGAGAAAGGAGCACAAGGGGCTGTCTTTAATCTTCGCAGGTAGAGTCGATATGACCTGTGAAGGAATTTTTTTTCCCTCAGAAAATGGACGTGTGGGGTGTTTTTGCAGTATGTGTTGCTAATTACTGCTTTCTCCAGAAGTCTCTGGTGTTACTGAAGTGAAGAGACTTTAAACTGTGCTGCTGTTTTCATTTCCTCCAAAGCAATGGTACCTATAACTGTGTTTGAAGGGCTTTGTGTATCTCTTGCATTTTCTTCCCATAACTAATGACCATTCTCTTCAAAAGAGTACATTCAAATCCCAGCATTTTCCAGCATAACATATAACAACATAGCATCCCAGTCTGCTACAATATCTGCCCTAAACACATTGAAAAATACTCTGCCTGGGAGAAGCTGATTGATTCACAAATGCAAAGCGGAGATCATACTGTCAAGCAAAACAAAGAGACTGTCAGAGTGTGTTTCTGCTTTACTTTGCAAAAACATAAAAACATAAACATTTGTCACTGCTGGAGACATCCCCAATGTTGTTCTGACAGCTTTTACAGTCACTTGTACAAAATGAATATCAATGCAGAGCTCTCCAGTGTAATTACTGCAAAATGATGCCGGATGCGTTTTGTCTATTACCTCTGACTTTCAGACATAAAGAAACATTATACCAAATGTTAATGACCTGACATTAAGCACAATGGAATGTCATGTGTCTAGGAATAAGATATGTCTCAAAATGTGTTAAAAAACATATATTGTTGACACTTTTGCTGTCCATGGATGGTGGCAGTCTGGCATTTGGTGGGCGAATGCAATGTGTGGTCTGAATTACCAGCGAAATTTGACGGTTCTGCTCTGTTTTCCTCTATCCTGCAAATGTAAGAGCTTTGTCAAGACTGAGTCACTTGTCATTCTTTGTGATTAATAGTTTTCTTAATGGAAATCAAAAAGATGCATGAATGCAGCATGCTAAACAGAAATGTTCACCGATTCCAACCCCTGGAGTTACTTTTGAGTATGATTGGAATGACATGGTCTGTCAGGCAACAGTATGCACGGTTTAATATAGTTTAGTGAACTGCAACTCTTTGTTGATGAAGTGTTGAAGTGGCACAGCCTGCTTAGGCCTCGGTCCTGTTCTTTTAAAACTACTGCCACCCTTCTCAGAACCACCCAATCCCCACTAGTAAGGTCCCTTCTTCCCAGTCAGAAGTGGGCAGTTCCATGTAGGTACCAACTGGATTAAAAGTGTTGCTGACTTATGGTTAATGTGAGGCCATCAGGACAATATAACGTATTATAAGTGCATGTATTGGCCCATGACATTTATCCAACATGGGCAAGTCATATAAAAGGCTTCCAAGACTCAAATCTTCTCCCAAGACCAAGCTTAAACTGTGATTTAACCAGCACCCCTTCAGTACTGATCCAACTCGATCAGGACTATCCATGTGAAATAATTGTTCTTGAAATGTATCTTGAAATGTTATGTCAATTTAAATTTGGTTATAAGCTTTTTTTGCAAACAAATCATGGTGACTTTTCTAATCCAAGTAGTCTTTTTGCGCAGGCCTGCTTTCAGTTGACCAAACCACCGACAAACACAGCAGCCAATAAACATCAAAAGCAAACTTCACAGTCATGTCACCTTTCTTTGTGTAATTGTTCCTGGAATCTTTTGGACTGTTATTTGGGCAGGTCTGACAGAAAGTTAGATGCAGGATTTGCACTGTGGCCAACATCCTAATGATAGATTAAGTCTGGAGGACTTCCAGGATGTCTGCCACATGATTTATCTATTTTGAGTCATATCTTTTCAGCAGTACCGTATTCAGACTATCATGTGGTATGAGACTTTGAGTATGAGGGCGTATAAGACAGCCAGTCACTATCACAGCTGATCCAAACCAGTTGGAGTTTCATTGGGTTGGGACAGAACTGTCAAGCTCTACCCTGCACCAAAGATGTCTCACCAGTTAGCATTTGCAGAGCATTAGATTGTCATTCAAATAATTGCCAACAACTATAATGGCCCAATCTGACTGGTAACAAGGGCAGACAGCTTGGATGTGTTTTTCCTCTTGTGTTATTAACTCTCCATAGCTGAACAAGCACGGCAGTGAGTAATGGTGGGTGACTGATCACCATCATCCTCACTGAATGAAAAACTCATACGTCCATAATTGAATAGCCTCAAAAACACACATAGTCTGGGTGTGTGGGAGAACCAAGTGAGGTGTGTCTAAATGTTTAAAAAAAACTGTTATTATATTGTAGACTGATGCTGTACACATGCAAGCTGGACGAGTTGGTGAACCAAGTGAAGGATGTGTGCATTTAAAATCACTGTTGGTACCAATTTCTGCTACATAAACGCATTAAAGATACATTACAATAAAGCCATCATAAAACTGAGTGAGACAGGATTAGGGATGGATGATGGATGAAAAAGACAAAGCGAGCATGGAGAAACTGAGGAAGGGGGCCTGCAAGATAGATGATCATGAGAAAAGCAAAGGAGTGAAAATGAAAGCAAGAGTGTTGGGGGTGGGGGGTGGTGTATAAATGAGAATTATATCCTTTGTAGGAAACATGCTATATAAATAAAGGTTAAAGATAGGGGGAAAAGGAAGAAGAGCGGAGAGGCATGTAGGAAGACCGAGGCAATGACAAAAAGGGGGATGCATGATCAAAATTGAGAAGCAAAAAGACATGAAAAAAATTAGTTACAGAGGATGATTGACAGCTATAGACTAAATCATTAAAAAGTTAAGTGAAGGAGGGCAGGGGTGGAGTTACCATTTTACCACATTACCTTGTTTGTACAACAAAAGTAGGGATGATGGAATGAGAAGGGAGAGTATTATCGAGAAAACAGGTGAATAGTGTGTTGTATGATGGGGGATTGGATGGGGAGGTATGGTGGGGGGAATAATCAAGAGTAATGGAGAGAAATACATTGAATGACAGGAAAACGTTGAGAGGGAGTAAAATGGAAAGGCTGATAGAAGAACTGAAGTGTCTGTGTGTATGTGAGTTAGAGCAAATCATTGTTTCTACTCTGCGTTTTACATTGTGGGAGGATGGAGAACATGAAATATCAGATTACAGCATATCTATTTTTAGCAGGCTCGTAAAATTGCATGCACTTTCATTTGTTTGTATGTATTTGGCAGATTCGCTTTGCTGGATAATACAAAGGGAAATCTAAGATAAAGAGAGAAAAGTGTGTAGCAACACTGGGTATTTTTTATCTTGTGATGCTGTGGTACATTGACAACCTCTGATAAAAACTGTTGAGGGTTTTAGTATCAAGGGAGGAGCAGAATGGAGGAGTAGTACTGTACACAGGCCTCCTATTGAATACAGGTTCAATGCTATTAATTAGCCAGGTAGTCAAACTGGGCAGGCAAATATACTGCTGCCCACTGGTACACACATGTATCACACCATGACTCTTGAGTCGTCACTGTACTGTTCGAAAGTGGAAATGGTTCCCTATTTAGCCGCCTGACTAAACTATAACAGGTAGAAATTTGATCCTCAGTGACTTCGATGACACTTTCAGTCCCTTACTGTTTTACAGCAGATGCCATAAAGACAACTCAAACTGCAAAGAGAAGGCAGCATCTGTGTAATGAAATTGAAATAAATTAATGTAGTCCAGGCAATTAAATTGTCCTAATGTACAACAAGTGTTTATCAGAATGCTTACATTTACAATGATTAAATCAGTAACCACATTTGTGATTTTAAATTACATTATAGAACAATCAAGAAAACAAAAGTACCAATATGAAAGTGGTCTACTATTTTGCCGGCGGTCTTGACCATCAACTTGATTAATTAATTTATTATTAAGGATGCATTTAATTAGATGTAGCTGTGTTATTATTATTATTATTATTATTATTATTATAGTTTCAGTCATGATTCTGCTCTACCACATCATCTCATCGCAGACAGAGGTCAACATCTATTGCAATTATAAATGTGATGCTTCAGGTGCTGCTTTTGCCACATCTGTTGGAAAGAAGTAGACAGGTGTTGTTGGAAACTGATACTGAGCAAAGAAGGGATGGTCCTGAGGGGATTTAAGTGGTGTAAACTGGAAAGAGAAGTTTTGTCTGACAGTTTTTGATGGAACTGTGTGTGTGTCCCCAGCGTGCCCAGAGTGTCACCATGCCCAGCACTCCTGTTAATTTGCACTGGATATACTAAAAAACTAGTCTAGAATACTGAAAGAATAAAACACCAGTTTGATGTGGATAAGAGCACAGGTGTATGAGTGCTTATTTTGCAACAGCTCAGTGCATAACAAAGTGCATTGCTCAAATTTGAGACTGCAGACAGAACACAAACCTGCAGCCTTGTCTGAATAGGGAACTTAGGGGAAGCCTTCATTCAGCATACAAGCTTTTATGGACGAGAGATGCAAGTAAGACTGTTACAGATGTTAACCTTTACTTTGCTGTGCTGGCACAATTGCCATAATCAGAATAAATATACAGTGCACTGTTCCCAACAGGTGGATGCTGTAGCCATACTGCAATCTTGACACCAAAACTGGATTGACATTGACACTCCGCATCTATATTACATCTTGAAAAAATATCAAACAAGTGCCCGTGAGGAAAAATCCCCAGTGCGCCTCCGGAAAATGCCAGCTCACCATGCACCCACATGATGATAGTGCCCATTA
The DNA here is from genome assembly GCA_008360985.2 of Macquaria ambigua. Lineage (NCBI taxonomy): Eukaryota > Metazoa > Chordata > Actinopteri > Centrarchiformes > Percichthyidae > Macquaria > Macquaria ambigua. The sequence continues at coordinate 176,870 of VMKM01000611.1, read as the reverse complement.
TGAGCTCACAGTATTGTGTAATTTAGTCCAGCTCCGAGCAGTGCCATGATCTAGTTCTCCCTCTCGTCTCTCTATCCTGACTGTATTGTAAAGTTAAAAAATTGTTTTCTTTTTAAAGGGAGTATTGTGCTCAACATCAGCTTGGCTGTAGAACTGTATGTTTAAGTCAATGGTGTACGCGGAAATCACAGAATTATAAAATTCTGCTAGTAGTATTGGTCTATCTTGTTTATTGTCTGGAAAAAGTAATACTTGAATACATGCATGGGACACAGGCATTAACCTCATGGACGTTTCTTTTTGCTTGCATTTGTAAAAGTAAAAAAAAAGTGACCCTTTATTTTCACAGGCATAGACAGTACCTATTTCTATGTGTCTCGTCATGAAAAGACAAAGAAACAATGTGAAAAAAACTACAGGACCACACAAATGTTCTTTCATTACTCATCACTTTTCTTCTTTGCAGTAAACTTGGCTTGGTACATTATAAAGCTACCACAGTTACTCACATTACTCATTTAATGTCCCTGTATCATGACTGAAGTCAAGTTGTTATAGAGCGCCGCCAGCTGTTGTCACCTACAGAGCTATGTATTACAAGCCAAATGTGCTGTGGTTAGCAGGCTAGCCAATTTACCATGCTACCAAAGATAGCATTTGTGTTTGTTTTCCTGAAAAAACAAATGCTCATGTGTTTAAACAGTTTGTCTTTTTTGTGACTGACCAAGTTTCTCTGCAGGTCAGTGATTCACCCCACCTTATCTTGAGTTTGTATCTACTTCAATTCATTGCTCATTTCCTTCTGTCTTCCAGTTGCCGTGTTCCCAGTGGAGGATAATGGAACGGCTGTGGTTCTCTTTGCTGTTGCTGGCAGCAGCATGCAGGGGACAGCCGTGTCCGAAACGCTGTATGTGCCAGAGCCTTTCTCCATCGCTCGCTATCCTCTGCTCCAAGACAGGCTTGCTGTTTGTTCCTGCTGCCATTGACCGACGCACAGTGGAGCTACGGCTTCAAGAGAACTTCATTACAGGTAACGTACCTACATACCTAATGTGCCAGTCTGTCCTGTATTACCATCAATCAAGGCAGGGCATTAAGACATTTTGCATGGTCCAGTCTGTTCATCCTCATCAACCTCAACCATAGTCTCAAATTATTTCCTGAAGGGGGAACTTAAAATCAGTGCCTACAGATGTATGCAGGGTTTGACATAGACCTGATAAAATGCTTTAATATTGAGCAGCAGCAACACAATGTTTGGATACTGAGCAGTGAAATAGCAGCATAGTCAAAGCAAAAGAGTGAGCAATGAATTGTTAAATATACAGCTGAAATTTAAAGGGCACACTGGATGTAGTGAGTAAAGTATGTCACATGAGAATGTAGCAGCATGCTGTAATTGGTTGTATATGCAGTTTGATAGCACTAAACACAAATGTCACAATTCTTTTTTGCCGGTCTCCACATGACAATAAGTAATATTTCTCTTGAGTCTGGGTATTTCTTTTTAACTTTAATACTTTGAAACTTTTGTGTTTCAGTCTAGCAAATCTCATTTATGATTCATCTCCTCCTTATATCAAAGAGTTCTCCTGGATACTTTGAAATGTACTTATTTTTAAGTACTGAAGTGTTGCTTTATCCTTTTATTTTAATCTGTATTCCCATTAGCTCCCACCAAGGCAGCCACCTAATCTTCCCAGGCTTGACTTAAAATAAATTCTATTACATAGCTCACCAAAACAAAAAGACACACGAGCTAAAAGAAAAGCCTGTTTTCACAGGGTCCCAAAGAAAATTTGATGCGCTATTAACAATATCAAACAGCCGTAGTTATTTAAGTCACATTGTTCATGTCCAAATCAATTTCAGTTTAGCACTACCCTGTGCAAACCTAAAGATTCTGTATCTCATTTTGGGGGATACTAGATTCTGTCTGCTGAGGCTCTTAAGTGTATGTTGTCAAAAAGTTAATTTCACAGGAATTATTAAAAGCATACTCTGAACGCTAGAGGCTAATTAGGCGTGGACTCTAAATATAAAACACCATGGTTTTCATGTGATAGCAGTCAAACGGTTGCCTTGACAAATGTGATCATTTGCATCAGTGCGTTCAGCAACACCAAGTAAAAGCAGACATCATTTCAGTTAACTGATCTTAACCCTTACTTTTCTTCTCCCTATTCATCTCAGAAAAAAAAAGATTTTATAAAAAGCTACAGAACATTACAAATCTAAGTCATCTACTTTTTTTGAAAGTTCTTCTTTGTTCAGGCAAACATTTGTGCTTTAAAACCTATTTAGTGCACATACATCTCCTGACTTCAATTGTTTCCTTAACACTGTACCTATCTGGCCACTTGGGACTTAGTTGATGGAGTGTTTATTTGTGTTTGTTCTGCTCACTCCCAGCTGTCCGAAGAAAGGACTTTGCCAACATGACCAGCCTGCTACATCTGACCCTTTCCAGAAACACCATCAGTCAGATTCTCCCTTCAGCTTTCAGTGACCTGCGGCGACTGAGGGCGCTCCACCTAGACTCTAATAGATTAACTGTGATCAAGGTAAGACTGATGGATGGACGGATGAATGGATTACTGATGGTAAATGGGAATGAATAGTCACATGGATCATTGCACTGATAAACAGAAGGATGGATACTGACAATGGAACTACAGTGAAATATATATATATATATAACAGTACAGTAGATAGTATTGTTACGATGATATTACTGTGATGCTTCTCACAGCATTTTCACCTTTTCACCAAACAGGATGACCATTTCAAAGGCCTGACCAACCTTCGTCACCTGATCCTGGCCAACAACCAGCTCCACTCCATATCTCCCCATGCCTTTGATGACTTCCTGTCCACACTGGAGGATCTCGACCTCAGTTACAACAACCTTGCCCAGGTGCCCTGGGACACGATCGGGCGTCTAACCAATGTCAATACCCTAAATATGGATCATAACCTCATAGAAAATGTTCCCCAAGGGGTATTCACCAACCTACACAAACTGGCCAGGTATGACAGAGGAAAGGACAGAGGAACGAGCAGATGATGTGTGTAGAGGATAATGTATAGATGCAGTGACAGGTTTACTGATCAACTGAATAAATTACTGTCGATATAATAATAATGTATGTGTCTCTCTCTGTCTCCCTCTCTCCTGTCATCAATCCTTCATCTTCTCTCACAGGCTAGACATGACGTCAAACAAACTGAAGAAAATTCCCCCGGACCCGTTGTTCCTGAGAATCCCAGTTTATGCCAAGTCCAGAGGCTCCCCCCTCTCCTCCCTGGTGTTGAGTTTTGGTGGCAATCCCCTTCACTGTAACTGTGAACTTCTGTGGTTGAGAAGACTGACCAGAGAAGACGATCTCGAGACGTGCGCCTCTCCCCCTGACCTCAGTGCCAAGTACTTCTGGACAATACCTGAAGAGGTGACATTTTGAGCTTTCCTGTCATGCAGGAAACTAATAAAAATGTTTTCTCATGACCTTGGAACCAAGACAGACCTTTAATAATTTAATTACTATAATATACTATATTATAGTATATATATATATACTATAAGACAAAAAATGTGTCTGAAGTATGAATTAGTATTCTTTTTTGCCCTTTAGGAGTTTATTTGTGACCCACCAGTTCTGACCCGTAAGTCACCTCATACAGTGGCTATGGAAGGCCAGCCTGCCAGCCTGAAGTGCAAAGCAAATGGTGACCCAGAGCCTGAAGTCCACTGGATCAGCCCTGAAGGGCGACTTATATCTAATAGCACCAGGTACTAAGCTTCTTTCTGTACAGTCCTATAGTCTGGTTTGATTTACAATAAATTGCTTTTCCCCATAGGCCAATAGTTTCTCAAAATTAAAAGCAAGGTGTTGATTTAGGGAATATGACACATTCAATGATGTCAGAAACCTGGCAACCCAGTTGACAGGTGCAAGAGAGGGGATGTTTAAATATTCCTTCCTGTACTGCTCCAGCTCAGTGCTATGTGCCAATGTGCAACCAAGTCAGAAAGACAGTGTGTCTTACATAATTTTTGTCTTGGCTGTAGTAGTCGGGCGTAGGCACATGACACGTGTGGGCCAGCTCTGAATCAGTTGTTGAGTTCACACCTTTCTCACATTTCCCTCTGGTAACCTAGTTGGCATATGTGTCAAATATGTGGGTTTCTAGTTTTGAATGCACACCATCAGTTATAAAATCATTGATAATATTTTGCCCTTTAATTCCTTTCTTACACACTTTTTGATTTGAGATTTGTGTTTGCAGCTCTAGATATTTTGATCAAAAAAGGCTAGTTTATGGATATGGAGCATTGTTGGATTGTTGGCAAATACTATTTGGGTTAATGCCTATACTTATGGGGATGAAGCCCACAACCAGTCAGCAACATAGCCCCTCAGCCTGTTAGTCATTGCATTGATTCTGGATAGAGTCTGGATGAATGCTGGTGGTGGAAGATGGCATCAGCATCAGGTGCTGCAGGCAGCAAAGTACAGGTGCTACTAAATGGGTTGATAAGGAGAACACTGATAAGCAGTTGGCTCCTGTGTGGGTGACAGAGAAGGAGTGCTTACGTGATTGTGGTGTGAACCAGAAGGGAGCTGCCTCCTTAATCTAAACTGACAGAATAATGGTGTATCATTTCATAACCGGAAGTGAATGTGTCTGGCTCCTTTCTTCATTGAAATGAGTGTGGAGCGAAATGGCCTAGCCCATTTTAATATGAAATTCTGACTATGCCAAGCAAAGCTGCAGCCTGCACTGGTGAGAATTACATTCAGATCCTATCTGAATGGCTAGGAGCCAGCATGTGACTTAGAGGGGAAAAAGGAAAAATTAAGGATTAGGGAGAAAGGAATTAAGAATGAAAACAAAATCTTACTGCCTGAACATTTGTAAAGCACCCTGTATATTTGTTACTTTGATGTAACGCTTTGATCGATTGATTGATTCAACTGACTTTATGATATATGACAATTTGTTTCAGAACTTTGGTTTTCCCTAATGGAAGCCTGGAGATCAATGTAACATCCCTGAAGGATTCAGGAAACTTCACCTGCATTGCCTCCAACGCAGCAGGTGAATCCACAGGAAGGGTGGAGCTAGTTGTCACGGCGACACCCCATTTGGCAAACAGCACAAGCCGCAGCCGAGACCCGTCCTCTGAACCTGCCCCCTCTGACATCCTAACCTCCTCTAAGGTTGCACTGCCTAACAATGAGACAAGAGGGGCAGACCGGAGGGTCTCATTGGTGGAACTGACAGGAAACTCTGCCCTCATTAGATGGAGCAGTCAGACTCCTACATCTGGAGTCAGGATGTTCCAGGTCCAGTACAACAGCTCTGGGGACGACACGCTGGTTTACAGGTCTGTCTATCTACACTGTCAATATATGATCTGTCTGTCTGTGTGATTTAATTTTCTGTCTATAGTACAGTATTTATCTTGACTTCTATAAATCTTTTAAGGCGCATTAGTAAAAAGCATTTCTGTGCCTGCATGTGTTTATAAGTGTGTGTGTGTGTGTGTGTGTGTAAATTAATCAGGAGAGGAAGGAGGAATCAGCCGCTGCTATGAGGATGAGAGCAGATGATAGATGACACAAGTGGAGATTAGCCAGTCATCCAGTCGTAAAAGTCTAATCAACTGAAATGATAAAGACATCTGTAGTGGAACAGAGCCATTGTCGGGTTCACTGAATGCAGGCAGGCCTGGGCCAAATGAGTGACGAGTGTACCTGTTGAACAAGTTTTAATGCTTGTGTGTCAGTTTGCTTCAGTGCTGTAGTGATGTGATGATTTGTTGACTCTTTGTCATTGCTTTGTCAGATTTGACTGACTGGCACCCATTAAACTAGTGTCTATCGAACTGCTACAACATTTGGTAAAATGTAAAAGTTTCAATGTAGAAAGAAGGAACGTCTAATTGAATAGATCCCTGAAACAAACAGGTAAGTTTTCTGCTCTGTTGTGTGCACAACATGCAACTGCACACACAGCATGCTGTCATCCCAAGTGTAAATAAAATGGGATTGAACACCTACAGAATTTCAATGGAAAGAAAGAGCAGTTCAAGGTATTATGGTAATGGTAGTGGTGTGATTACAGCCATAGAATTCTAATAATGTTATCATTGAAATGAGGCTCATTTAATGCACAGCATGAGACTATGTAGAAAGGTCATTTCGTGGTATGTCAAAGAACTACAGTAAGGGCATTTTAGACTTTTGTGGACCTGTGCATGAGGCAAATCAGTTTTCTAGTGTCACGTATCATCATAATGTTCATTCCCATAACAACAGGAGCAAATATTTAATGGCAGACTACTGCAGTCATCTGGTTGGAGAGAAAAGGCATGGTTTAACTACCATAGAGCACTTCCACTTAAGTTCTCCTCTAAATCTTTGTTCTCTTGGGGATTGTTTCACATTCTCTCTCCATGCAAATACCAAAGCACTGGCAACATTATTGCCTAAATCTCTCGGTAAGCCTTGTGAAATCTGTTTATTTTCAGTTCTGAGGAGTTTTCATATGTTATGGGGTTGTCATGGCAACAGGTTAGGAAAACCCCCTCCTTGTTATGAGTGGCAGGTGGCTTTAATACTATCACAGACGAGTACTGCGTAATATTCGTTTATTTCGTTTTTTCAGAGGTGCAAATGAAATGGCCAAATATATCACTCTGTCGTCTGTGATTACTGAAGTAAATCACAAATGTCTTCAAATCAAAACTGCCATACAGAATTTCCAGATAACCAATTTAGCTCTTCTTGGCCTTTTTACTCTTGATCAACAGCTGAAATTGTCTCTTGGGGAAAAATAATTCTTGAAAGAAGACCCTGTGATTGAATATGTCAAATCCATGCATGTTGACAGGAGAATCAGACAGTTCCTCTTAATTTGTGATAAGGCACTTGTGAGATATGGAAATGGGGATCTCTACTGAAAAGTGATCGTGCTGTTATTTCTAAGCTAGAGAGGACACTTGTTTATTCAGACAGTTCAGCTAACTGTGGGAGACAAGCAGCTTCTTACAATTCTACACATGGCAACCGTTCTCCTGCATAGCAACCGTCCATCTGCACCTGCCCGTTCAAGGTTGGATGCAGTCAGTGGGCACGGCAGGTACAAAATACACACCTTATTGGTCAGGTGTGGGTGTGTGTAGATATGTGTGTCTGTGTGTGTGCGTGTTTGTGTGGGTAGCTGTGAATTTTACTTTGAGCGTCACGTTATCAAGCAGATTGTCTGTCATTTACAATACTTATCAAACTGTATATCTTAAATGGACTCCCACCTAAGGCCCACAACATTCTCAGACAATTAAAGAAACAATTATAGAAATAAGACAAAACACACCAGCAATCAGCATTCATCACATGACATAGCCTAATAACTATTTACTATTTACATTTTCAGTCATACATACACAAACACACATACTCTGAGATATGGCGACAACAGGGCTTTTTCTCCACATGCACACAGAATACATACAGTATATAAATATATATATATATATATATATATATATATATATACTGTATATATTTATATATACATTTTAATTTATTTACATTTTAATTTAGATTTATATTTCATGAAATCAAACCCCGTTTTTGAACTTTTTTGTGTCGGCATCATTCAACAAAATGCATCTACAAAACATGACAATGGTCATTTCTAGGATTTATTCTGCAGTGGATCAGTTTTCACTTTTGCAAGGGAATAACAACAACAACCACTTTGAGCTTTTAGATAAAGAGCTGCACACTTCCTACTCCTTGGCAAGGTAACCAACTTTGCTGTGTCCTGCCATTGTGTGGAAAACTACTTGCACCGTGTGGAGCATGAAATTAGATCGCGGTTGGAATTATTAAAAATTGCTCTGGTGTTTTTCTGACAAAGTGGCTACTTAATAAGAAGTGTATGCTGTAGCATTAAACCACACTTGCTGTTATCACGGTAACCACGAGAGTCAACTTTAAGTTTGGAGTTCAGCAGAAAACACAGCAATAACAAGATCTTAACAGGAGTATGACCGTTTCAGTGCCTTAAAACCTAGCCGCTGTCAAACTAAAGAGAGGAAGGCATTAGAGATAAGATACATGTGGAATGTGCCACAGCACAATGTAAAAATGGGACAGATTTTCTTTGTACAGCAGAAAAACACATGGAGCTTAATCTTAAATGCCTTGCCTATGTCACCAGTCCATTGTCTGATCCATACCTAATCCACATGTGCTCATGTAGCAGTTTACATATCGTTACAATAGATTAGGTTAATAAATAAGTAGGCAGGTAGATATAAGTTTTGTAATCAATGACGCTCATTCACATTAAAGACCTTTCATTCATAGGAAGTATTTTATTTGCACCATGAAAACAAACAACATCATATCCGTTCTTTATTACTGTTTACCATTTAACAGAAAAACTATGTATGCCTAAAAAGAATGTAAGCATTATTTGTTGTAATCTTACTTAATCACATAAGATCATGGCTGAATCATGACTCTGATACCGTACATGGAATCAAATGGCTTCCTGAGATTAACATCCATTAGGAGGCATCATCATTGCACCAACTCTGTTCTGAGTAAAAGAAAAATAAATAAATAAAACAGCCCCTGAGTGTGTCTGCGAGCACATCTGTACAGTTCCTCTCTTCTGTCTTTCTTTGGTCAATATCCATTAGGAGGGGTGAGGCACAATGCCATGAAGAGAGAAGAGGTGGGGGAGGGGGGAAAGGGGGAGAGGGCACAAAGTGCTGAGGAGCAGAGAAGAGAGGAAATAAGGAAAGAGAAAACAATATATTGGTGCCGCAAGGAGAGGCCATTGGTTATTTCTGTTACATTTGCTTTGCCAAACAACATATCTCTAAAACAGATCCATGTCACTCTCTTTGAAGATTCATCAATGCTACTGATTAGAACTGATAGGAAAAAAAAATCAAAGTGTGTTCTCTAACCTTAACCAAGTGGAAAGATTGCTTTGCAACACAAGCACTGATGAGAACCTCTACATATACATTAGAGTGGTTGTTCCAGTGGACGCTAGCTGAAAGACGGATGTGGGACTGAGGAGGTTTTTGCTGGCTTCTAATGCATCATGTGTTCACTTTTACTTTAGACCTGCATGCTGAAGCAGCACTCTGACAAGTGAATTTATTTGAAATATGATTTGGATGTCAGGTTGCTGTATTTGAATCCTGATTTTGAACACACAAGCAAAATATATCACTTTGTCTTTCTTTTGAAAAATGCAGTAGTTCTTATGTAATAACATTATTAACAATAAGTCATTTTAGTTATTATTCATCTGTATTTATTTGTCTTTGTCACACATTATTTTAATCAGATCAGAAACATTTAGATTCATTTTCTGGTGTTTCAGGCACATAGAATCCATTCTAAATTTACGACATAATAATGGCTACAATTCTTGATTTTTTTTCCCACTGCGTAAATTACTCCAGCCAGAGCATCCATATCACAGCATCTTGTGATCCATACACTGTCCTTGGTGTCCTCTTTATTTAACTTTTATTTAAGCAGGCAGCTCAATTTAGAACCATTTCCACTTTAGAAAGACAACCAATAGTCCAGAGATTTTCTGAGGAGCTCAGAGCATACAGAGAGCTCTCTGACGCAGTCTCAAAACCCCCTGACTTCTTACGATCAATGCCATTATAGCACCAAGTGTGTGTGAGTGTGCGCGTGTGCATTTGTGTGTATGTACTTGGGAACCCTTGGTCGGCAGGGTATTAGTTAACCCTGTGTCTGAGACATGCTCTTCAAAACCCCCTGACTAATATAATCAATGCCTATTCAAGTGTGTGTTTGTGTGCACCTGTACATGTGTGATGAGTGTTTATGTGTGTGTGCACTGGACCAGCTGGCAGCTGTGCATTAGCCAAAAACCCAATGTCAGTTTTAGTGCCATCAATGGCAACAGACCTCTGCAGGAGGCTTCTCTAAGTGTCTCTAGTGTCGATGTCTGTGTGTGTGTGTGTGTGTGTGTGTGTTATTTAAAGTGAGACTACACAAGATTACAGTGACCCTCATGTCTCTTCTGTTCCTCGAACACAACTACATAAGGTACGATGCTTTGGCAACATAGTTTTTGAAACATTCATGCCAATAAAGCCTTTTTTGAACTGAATTGAATTGAGATACAAAATATTTGCTTTACTCTGTAAAAAAGCAGAAAGTAACAAGACATAATAAAAGTCAAATGTAAAGAGTCAGTTCCAGCATCTACAGACACAACTGCCATTTCTTTTAAATGCTTTTCTTTATTTATTGATACACAGGTATCATCATATTTGGGTGTGTGTTCCAGCCCTGTCTCCTAAAAATGACTTTTATTACATTGCTTTAACTAAATTACAAGAGCAAATAAGTTTATTCTTCTAATTATTTTTTTTGGACCCAAGAAACCCAACAAAGGTCCCTGACCGAATTCGAACCAGGGACGTTGCAGTTCATGGTCGGCTTCTAACCCCTATCCGCTCTTGCAATACAATATCTGCTTGTAGCAAGTAAAGCATGACTAGAGTATTTTATGGTTATGTTTATGCCCTTGCAGCACTTGGTCAAGGTTAGGGAAAGATGGTGGCCTTGGTTAAATACAGAAAAAGTCAAAAGTGACATGAAGGACAACACACAATGTTTTTACTTTATTAACATTTAACCGGAGCGACAGTCTTTCCTTGACCTTAACCAGACTCACTGGTGTCAAAGTTCTGCGTTTTGTATACGCACCATCCACTCGGGCCAACACACGACTCATGGGCGATACGTAAATGTAGAATTTCCTACACTAAGACAATACTGCCAGTAAACATAATGCAGGCAGCAAAGATTTTGGCTGCTCTACCTGTTCAGAAGGCACCAATAGTGAGTGTCCTTCTGAAGTTGTGTCCCCTGGAGTTTGTTGCAGAAACGCTGAGGCTGTGATGTAAGCAGCAGACAGATGATGTCCACTTTTCAGTGATAGTTTTTTAGTTTGATATATAGGGTCACTTTTATAGTCTAGGTGGGACGTAACCATCAGACAGTGGAAGTGATTAAGCCACTTGGATAAGTAGTAAAACATTTTTTAATTCTACATCAGTACTCAACATTTTACTACCTAAATGAATGAGATAAATCTACACATAAATCTTTTAAAACTTTTCCCCAGTTACGTCACATTTCCTGCCCTGATTATTTCCTTTTTCTCCCTCTCTGTTATCTTGTATTTTTCCTGCTAATGTTGCATTGCATGTTCCTCTTCTGTGTGGGATTCTAGGTATATTTTTTGAAGTTTTAAGATCTGTCACTGTTATTTAATGTATGTGTTTCTTAATGAATGGGCCTTTTCAGGAGAGACAGTGCCTGTGCTTTTTATTCTGTGCTGACAGCTTTATAGAAGGATCAAAATAATTACCTGATTGCAATGGATTTTTTTTCCTTTTTTTTATTTTCCCTTCAAACTACACCACGTACTGGTGATTGTGTAAAGGAGAGCTGTCAAACTGCAAGCCAAGAGTGATTGACAAATACAAACACCCATATATTTCATTAAGCTGACAGAGAGAGACAGTTTCCTTTTTGATGTTTGATTTACTGTGTATAGTAGGTTGCTGTTTAACCTTGTGTCATTTAAAGGGTGTGTGTGTGTATGCATGTTAAGTCATGCTTCTGGTTGAGGTTTTGGGACATGCATCAATTCTGTATTAAACATACTGATCTGTGATCAGTCAGAGGTCAAGAAGGATCAATAGCTTAGATTCCACCGCAAGCTTCACCAGGGATAACACATTATCTAGCCAGTATATATCTAGTGGCATTAGCTTGGCTTGCACTCTGCGGCTGAACAGGGTAAACCAAATCCAGAGCTTTATTTGCCTAAAACTACACTTCTCATTTCAGTATGATTTATAAGTTCCTGTCAAAAAGATCTGAGGTGATGTATCACTTGGGTCATTATGTTTGTGTTTATGTCTCTCTGAATTATTGAAACCCCTGCAGGCAAAAAAATAAATAAAAAAACAACAACAACAAAGAAACAACATTCATACTTTTATGACACTGCCATCAACTAGTTTTCGAATGCAAGGGTGCATGTACTACATTGATCAACCAAACCTGTAGGTCTGTTTATTTCTCTCTTTGATAGCTAAAGTTCTGACCTTTATCATTCTATTTAAAGTGGCAACTACCTTTAGCAGCAGTGCAAATGCACTGAATGAAAATAGCATGTGATTTCTAAGGGCCTGTGTATGTACTTGTGACTTGGGGGCATATCAGAGGTATGCAGTCACAATTATAATGCAGACATGACCACCTAATGGATGTGGTCTGGCTCAACATATTGCAATGTGAGTGGAATTTGACTTGGCAGTGTTGAGATCTGCCAATCAGAGCATCCTGTTAGAGGATTAAAAGTGCAATGAAAGCCTTAACAGCACTGAAACTGCAGCATGTATTGCTGCATTTCTACCATTTCCAGGAAGTATACTGCAATACGTAGGCCTATAATAAACAGAGCCAGCTGGAGCACCGAGCTGAACCCTGCACTGCAAAAAAAAACAAATGCTTAAGTTACAAGAACAAGAAAATCAAACTTAAAACTAGACCAGTATTGAAACAAATGTACTTGTATTGAAACTGGTAAAACAATCTTACCTGCAGATGTTTTGGTTTGATTTAACTACTTTTTTAGCACAGAGCTTTTTGCAGTGTGTTATGTTCAAACATAGATGCCCACTCCATAAAGCACACACTTTAATTCTGGTGTGGGAGCATGACAGGGTTTTAAGGTGCATTTACAGTACATTAACCTTTTGGCATCAATACAAAGCACAATCATACAGGCATAAGCACATACTCACTCAGTCACACACACCAACACTTCCTGTAAATAGATTTCTCTTCAAAACCTACTTTTAAGCTCACACTTCTTTAAATTCACACCACTGTGTCTGTCTGGATCAGGCATGAGTGAGTACATCGCTGAGTGTATGTGGGATAAGGTTTTTGAGTATGTGCTTGCGTGTTTGTTTGTGTCTGTGTGTGTGTGTGTGTGTGTGTGTGTGTGTGTGTGTGTCCAGGTTGATCTAAAGAATTTTATTCGCCTCACATTTTCCTCACCACGCAAGGGCAGAAAGAGGTCAATGTGAACCTTTTTCAATCACACAGAAACTCATATACACCCACAAAAACACACACACACACACACACACACACTGTAGACACCAACCCAGACATGAGCCTAACTGTCTGTGACCTAACTTTCTCCCTCTTGTCTCTCTACCTTTTCTGCATTGTCCATGGTTTGTGGTTCTTTGGATAATGGACTCACATACACATACAATCTGCGGAGACCAGCAGACTCAGGATAAAGTGACAGGAAACATGCACTAATAACAGTTAGATTACTAGCAGTAGATAGCTGCTCTCATGCCTGTTTAGTTATTCTTTACTTAAGGTGCTTTCCAGAATGCTGTGCACATTTGTCATTAGCAAATGCAGACACTCATGTCTTAGTGTTTGTCTGACTCAATCATCTCAATCTGACTGGCAGGGTTATTTTCCCCCCACGGCTAGGGAAAAATGGGTTAAAGGATAAGTATTGTCTATTTTTTAATTTTTATGTTTGTGTGAGTGTGTGTATGCGTGTTGGTGGGTGGTTAAAGAGTTTTGGGGGATCATGGCATTGGAGCAGGTGATCTGGAGCAAAGCTGGGTGGGCTGAGGTGTGCCTGCATGTGGGTGAGTGGTCCATATGCTAATTATCCCATGGCTATCTTTATTTCTTCTTCTTTCTTATGTATATTTCACAACTTCACAAAACAGTGAACCTGCTTTTAATCAGCAGTTACACATTATTCATGCAATTCATTGAGAATTCTAAGGAAATCAGGGATGTTAGTGAGGAGGCTTTAAGTGTTTTCCAGTTGCACAATAGACAGGACACATACAGTATATGTGTAAAACCATGCTTATAAGCTTACAAGAACAACTACAATGTATGCATGTTACATACAACTAGGAACAGTAGAGAAGGCAACCCTCTTTTATCATCGCAGAAAATGTCAAGGACTTCCCTTTGTATTACTTATGACCAGTCGGTGAGTTGTTAATTTTTAACAGACCACACCACCAACCAACACACACACCCATGTAGGCCTACCCTAATTCTTGAGAGCAGTGTGTCTCTTTGATGCTCTCGCTCTTCCGGGACTACATGTTGCTACCTGTCACTTTGATCATAAAGGTGACAATCCTCTATAGAGTATATTGGCTACAATAGTTGAGTATTTATAGTATATAGTTTAGAGAATATCATAGATCCAAGATGAAACTGACAGAAGGGTGGGACTGAGAGAAAAAGGTGCAATTAGCACCACGGATTTATCAGTACACAGCACAGTTACCAGTTACCATCCGAAAGTACTGGTGATGCGTCTCCTCGTTGATGCTTCTCATCTCTTGCACCAGTGTACTGTGTTCCCTGTCCCTGGTCCTATTTTCATCATGCTTTCGCACATTATATTTTCTCTTTTAGCCTTTTTTTTCTTGTTCAGCCAAAAACAACAAACACGGGAGCTCTTTACGTCGTGACGTTGCCATTTTCTTTCCTAATGAAAATGGCTGCTGACAACAGGATGAACATTCACTCATTATCCATATCCATATAACTGATTTCTGTGTTAAATTGAGTGATATGGATAATGACTTAGTCTTGGTTAGCCCTATCGAGCACTAAATTACAATTTAATGAGTGAGCCCTGGCCACATACGTTTGACCTTGGAATGGGAAATAATATGTTATATGGCTCATAAAAACACAGGGCCGATAAACCATTGCTTTTTGCCATAGTGTGTGGCAGCAGCTTGCTTTAATGACATCTACTCTAGACACTGACAATTTTGAGGAATTTAGTAGATTTAAGCCTCTGATCACTCAGTTGGAAACTCACACTAAAATGTACTGCTTTTTAGAGGCAGTTATGATGGCTGCTTGCATGCTCAAATGCACATGCAGAAGAGTGTTTGATGTATGGCATTTTTAAGGCCACTGCTGATACCAGCATTTGTGGACTGTAGCTGGTGATGGTGGTTATTTTGTTCTGATAATTACACTGTTTTCAAGTCAGACATTTACATTTATCTAGTCCCTCCAATGGAAAAAAAATTCCCTCCTTGAATCCCACTGTTACAACCACATTTACAACTACTACCTACAAATATTATTACTACCACTACCACTATCTATTGTAGACTTACAGAAGAATATTGCAATTGTATTCAATTTAGGTTAAGGTCTTGCCATGAACAATTAAATATTCACATTAAGTTATCAAACAAGCTATATATCACATTCTTCATTGCGGATATGTACCACACCAAAGAGAGGATATTTAGGCTCATACTAACACAACATACGATATCAACAAACTGATATATCTTCCAAATCGTAACACACTCACGCATTCATGCACATCCCTGCACCCACTGGTGGCAAAATGAGCAGTAAGTTTGCTGTAGGTCATTGTCATTTAATTGAATGATTCACTGCGTACGTACTAATGAGCATAATGAAAAATGGCTGTCCCCCACACGCACACATGTGCACATACACACACACACACCCTTGCATCGCTGGTACCTGCTGCATTTGCGCCAATTAAATGAAGAACTAATGAGTCAGATCAGAGAGGTTAAGTTCAAAGACACTGAAGACATGGTCTATTTAGTCATCTCTCCTTTTTTCTCTCTGTCACATCTGCAGTCTCTTTATTCTTTCTTCCTGTAAGCTTCTCCTAAGTCTATTTCTTGTCCCCCGTTTTGTATTTTGTGTTTATTTTTTGCTCCTTTTCTCCTTTTTTTTAATTTTTACATTTTTCCTCCCCTTCAGTCTGTATAACTTAAATCCCAATTCTTCTCTCTCTTTGCTCTATCCCTGTTTTTTTGCTTCCTCATTCCAACTCTCTTTCACTCTTACTCCCTTTTCTTTTATATGCACTTTTGCTTTTCTGTCCTTCTTTTCCTTATGTTTCCATGTCACCATTCTTCCTCCTCTTTGTATTCTTTTATTTGCAGTCTTACTCTCCCTGTGTCTCCCTCCCTCCACCTCTTCCTTGCTCTGCCTCCCTTTCCTCTCCTCCCTTGGATATTTGCGGAGCTCAGCAGAACGCCGTCGGCTGGCCGACCCATAATCCCCTTGTTTGGCGTCTTGTTGCCGTTTTCACCATCATCCCAAATCGATGTTTAATTATCCTGCGACACGCCCCCACCCCCACTGCCCCCTCTGCTCCAGTTCCCTTCTCTTCCCCTCGTCATCCATCCACTACTCCCTTCCCTCTCCAGCCCCACACCCAACCTTCAGATCTTCATGGATGGAGGGAAGAGTAATTAAAATGACACATGACACACAGCGGGAGAAGGAGAGAGTGAGGGGAGGGGTAGAAAAGTAGTAAATGAGGGGAGGAGACAGAGCAAAGGAAATGAAAGGAAAGAGGCAGTCGGTCAGAGGAGGAGACTGTGGGGCAGGATGGGGAGGAGCAGAACAAAGAAACAGGAGAGGATGAGGGGAAAGGAGAAGAGGGGATTTGGATGGTAAGTAGGGATAAGAGACGAGAGATGGTGGATGGATTGCATCCTGCAACACTCAATGAAATATGAGTAAAGAAACTCTTCATTAATGATTGAGTTTCTATCGTGTGCTTGCACAAGCTTAATATTCAAGCATGGTTTTATCTATTTTTTAAGCTGCCTAATAGTGTTGAACTCAGACTTCCTGATGTGATGTGCAGCTGTGAGAGGCTATAACATCATAAGTCATAGTTTTCATAATGTCAAATATCAATATTTAGAAAATGCTTTCATCTATTTAGTAACGTATTTAGTCAATGATTCCTCCACATTGTGACATTATTCCAAGCATATTTTCAGGACATGTCAAATGATTATTTTAGATCAATAGGAATTCATAACACCTCAAAAAAGAGGAAAAAGGCCTTAGAAGGTATTAAAAAGTCTTAAATATAATTTACAAAAGCTGTAAATATTTTCTCCTGCTTGCTGTAGGCACTAATGTGAGTTATAATATGTTTTTGTATCCGATTGTGGGCTGTCGCGCAGGAAGCTGTGCAATCCAGTTTCAGTCAGCACCATCAGATCTATAGGAAGCACTGTCACTATTGCTAACTTCATTAGCTTGGAAGCTCACCAGAAGAAAGAACTTGAATGAATTTGTTATTTTCAACTGGTTAATCCATTTATGTCTTTTCTGCCACTTATCCGGGTCCTGGTTGCATTCATTTGATGATTTATATCATTAGGAATTATTGTTACATACTGCTGGGAAGTACTGAAAAAACATGATATAATAATAAGTTATTCTAGGCCATATAACCTTTACTGATTTTCCATTATACTATCTGGCCGCTATATTATTATTAATATATAGTATTAAATTACATTCTATGTAGTATAGAAAAGGTTTTAAAAGTCTTAAATTTAACCTGATGAACCCTGCAGACACCCTTTAATGCTGATGGGGGAATGAATGAATGCATTTATAGATGGTAAGAATATAGTACTCCATTAAACTACTTGTCAATCTCGCTATTTTCTTAAATTTTATTTGCCACTTTGATTTATAAAAAATTGCCTGAAAACATCAAGGCAAGGATCAAAAGTAAACAAGACAAGTCTTACCAATTCCAATCAGTGAAACCCAATCCAATATATTGAGTGTATCCTATTTAGTTCAGCAGTAAGCCAGGATGAGATTAACAAAGTGTTAGGCATGTCTGTCCTTGTCCTATTTGCAACTGCTTTGCAACTGTCTTGGGGTAATGCTTGTGCATATGGAATAACTTTCTGAAGTTTCATTATTATTATTTGGTTACTTTATTCTCTCTTGGGGTGTTATTTTACTGACACTGATTACTTTCATATTGATTATTATCACTCCCCCTCCTGATTTAAGTCTTATCCTGTTATCCTTCATCCACTGGGGTGGGGGTAAGGGTTAAGGTTAAGGGTTACTAGTGGCTATGTTTAGGATTAGGGACAGGATCCAGGGAGTTAGTGGCAAATCAATCCAGGGTGATGAATGTAATAAAAATTGAACCTAAAGAGATGCCACTACTTGTTACTGGTCTTGGTATTTGCCCAAGAAACTAAATAAAAAATGGGGCTTAACATGGAATTTTCTAAAACAAGAAAAGCAGGCAAAAAGAAACAGCCTTGGTTATATAAAAGAAAGCAGAACAGAGGCTAAAAGGTAAATAATCTATACTGATAGTGTCTCTACACCAACGAACTTGAAAATTGTATTTCATATTTATTGTATTTATAAAAAAGAACTTCCACCCCAAACCACCGGCAACACCCCACACACCAGAATGACACTGAACAGTCACGGACTGAAGGAAAAAAGAAATGAGACTGTAGCTGTGAAAAGTGCAGATTTTATTTATTTATTTATTTTTTTAACTTGCATATATTTTGAGATTAAGAAGGATAAAAAGTTTCCAGGAGCAAGTATCCCATATCTCTGACTATTCTGCCCCAACATAAAAAAACAGAAGAAAAAGAAAATATCTTTAAATATTGAATTAACTAGAAAAAGACAAATATCAGAAGTCACAAGAACATAAAACCCCTTTTAACCTTGTTTGCCAACTTTGCATGCCTTGATGGCTATTTATGAAACAAAACTCATTCATTTCTTGTATTTGCTATATCAAATTTCCATTATGTTTTCAGTCGCTTCCTCGCCATCATTCCAACCTTGAATAGTTCCCTCCCTGTACTTCCTCTGTCAAATAAAACTGCCTTTCTCCTGCTAAATAAAGGAATAACATGGTTTTTAAAATGCATTAACTTGTTTAGAGTGGCAACCACCCTGCTACAAATATATTTATTTTCATGACTGCGTGACTGCCACAACAGGACACAACATACAGTATGAACCTATAATGAAGAGCACGTCTGTTTGCAGATCATGTGAAACATGATTACAGCAGGGGTATTGATGTTATGCTCGGTAGATGTGTTGGATATCATGGAAAGATCCATTCTTTTCCTGCTGGTATAGACTTGAAACATAACTCTCTGATTGCCTCTCTCTCAGTCTTTCTCTCTCTTTTCTTCTCTCCCCCTGTCATCCTCTTGCCTGATCACTCCATTATTCATACCCTCGTCCTCCTATTCCTTTGTCCGGTGTCTTCTTTTATTTCCTTTTATCTTCCAAGATTCCCTCTATAAATAAACACATGCCTCCACGTATACGTATACAGCGATCCAGTATTAGGTCATACTTTTCTATTTTTCAAACGATGCACATGTACGCTGTTCTATTGATCTGCAGTATTGGCTGTAAGCAGCCATTGTCTGCATTGAGAGCTTTTCCTCTGTACATGTTCTCCATCTTTAAGTCTTTATCCATCTCTGTCTATTGCTTTTTTAATCCATTTGACGATTGCATTGTTGTACTGCTGAACCCCTTAGAGGTTAAGCTGCATTACCTATGGATATTGAAGAGTTTGATTTGTATAATTGATGTGTATTTTACCTCACATTGTTAGAGCAGAATAGAATTAGCTGTACATTAAATAGTCTGACCCAGAGATACTAGTGGCTTATTTGGGATCTCACTGTGGACAAATCATTTTATTTAAGACTTAATAATACTGTTTTATTTGATCTGTAAAGTGGTGAATCTATGAATTTAAAATATGTCTGACCCCTAAAAATGTCTGTATCAGCCCATTTATTTAATAGTTTATTGCTTATGGGTGTTTAAAGCTCATTTGGAGTACCTCCCTGCAAGCCATTCAAAAACCCAGAGAGAATGTGCCTGATGCTTGTGTGAAGTGAGACGTAGCAATAGTGAGCAAACAAGCAAAAAAGCAAAGAAATAAAATAAAATATATACATATATATTAAGAATTAAACATGTCGTCCAGCTGCATTGCATTATAGTTTAAGAGGCTGCTATCACTAGCCAGGTTCATCCAAATGTAGCAAAGTTTTTACAGAATTTACAAAAGAAATCGTCAAAAGAAAATGCACATTAATGCACGTTTCCATCCACTACTACTGTTAGGAGTTGGTTCAATGAGATAAACAGCTTGTGGTGCCAATTTTCCAGTCGTGATAGAAATATGGCATTTTTGTTTGTTTCATGTATCAATTTAAGCATGGCTCCAAACAGATCTGATGTTTTCGTCTGCTACAAATTTTCGTCTCTCCGGTGGAGCGAAAGCTTCAGTAGTTGTTTTAGACACATGCTTCATGTACGTCATGATTAATTCACTATATCCGCTTCCATTGCACATTGTCGCATTTTGCTTTTATTGATACACCAACTTTTTCACCTAGCAATATTTTCAGCATTTCCACTCAGATTTTTTTGTGCGCACATTTTTCATTTTCTAAATAATCTAATTTCATTCTCTCTGATCAAACTGCACAAAAAATGTTGTATCTGAGATCAAGGTCATAACATTTGCATGTATGAAGCGACGTACAAATGAGGTACAATCCAAGCCACGGCAGATCAAGGAGAAGCCTTCGAGAATAAAGTGCCTCAACACTCAGTTCCACCTGACACAAGTGCCACAAGGTCGCAGGTGCATGAAGTAACAAACGAGTGCAAAGCCAATGACTACCCTTTTTAGAGAGAGAGAGAAAAACAGTGATAGCGAAGGAGAAAGAGAGAGAAAGTTTGAGAGAGTAGAATTCGAAACTAGGCTCTTTTGTTTACTAGAAAGACGCTTTAACCAACTAAGCCACAGCACCAGTCGTCTTATATATGTTTGGTCATATCCACAGGACTCAGAAAATACATCAACAAACAAATTTCCCCACAGAGTTAAAGTGCTTTATTGTGGAATTGTCCTTTAAACATTTAAATCCCAATCTAATTAAGAATGACGGCTTCCCATACGTAGTTAATGGCAATAAAACATCTGAACTGTTTAAGCAGCTCCTTAACAAAAGAACACCTAGCAACTTTGATATGAATATTTTATCTGTATTTATGAATAATTACTGCACAGTATTACAGAGCACTAATCAGTTATTTATAACATCTGCCTAAACCATGAGTACATGGAGATTAAGGTTGCCATAGGCGGTGAATTGTTTCTACCAACAGGAGCCTGTACACATAATATATTTGAGTGAAGGGTAGTGTTGCTGACATTCTGCATCATGTCTTCAATACAAACCCACACATTCTTAGTTAGTCACCTGTGTTCGGTTCAGATGATATTAGCTCATATGTCAGTGTGTTAAAGTGTAATTAAAACAACTGCGCTGAGCAATTTTGTTGTGGTACTTCATGTTTAATTATCGACGCTTTCAAATCATAAAATGGGCCTTTTCTGGCTCTCCCACTGCTATAAAGTTGAATCATGACCTTGTTAATTTGTCAAATGTGCTGCGATGATTCTAAGATTTATTCTGCCCTTCACAGACATCAGTCATTATGTTCTAAATGTAGTGTAATGATCTTCCCATGAAAGCCTTGTTCATTATAACAGCTTAGCAACCCACATACCACCTCACAGATGTAAAGACCCGAAATATCTTCTTCAACTCAGTCATGAATTTAAGATACTGTAGTTTTGTTTAACTTTTCTGTACCTATAATACTGATAATAAACAATATTTATAATCTTGCTGTTAATGTAAGTGTCTACCTGGCATTAAGATGTAATTGTTAAGCTGCATTCCCACGAATGTTACCTCTTTCTGGTCCAAATGACATCCAGCAGACAAATATAGCTTTCACTGTAGTGTTCTTTGATCCTCGTTTACATAAACATTTTTTTAAGCCTGATGCTCTTATCTGGATTGACTTATAATAACTTCAAAGAGGTGCATACATTCATTTTCATTTCACTTTTATTCATTCATTTTCATATTATTGAGATGCAAGGCAGAGAGGGGGAAAATAGGACAGAGGGAAGAGTGAGAAGGAAAGTACGGGGAGCGAGATGCAAGAAACATGGGAGGAGTTACAGGTTAGAGTTGAGGACAGATGAAAGAGAAGAGAGGAGAGGTGGGTAGAAAGAGGGAAGGAGAGGAGAACAGTGACTGGGGGAAAACAAAAAGAAAAACAGTGAAGGGTGTGGAAGGGCAAGAAGCAAGATAAAAAGAGGAGGAGAGAGGGTGGGGAGAAGGGTAAGGGGGAGCCAAAGGGTGGAAGGAGAGTGAAAGATTAAAGAAAGATGAAATAAAGGAGCAAAGGAGAATAAGGAGGTAGAGTGGAAGGAGGGAACGATGCCTCAATAGGAATGAGGACCCTGGCGCAGCTCCACACAGAGGACCTGCTGTCAGGGGTCCTACTGAATGGGCTTTAAGACACAACAGAGCCACCAACCTCCTGAACACACACAACCACCATCTTTTATTCTTTCAGACTGAGAGAGGAAGGTGGAACAAACTCAGATGAATAACTGATAAGAAAAAAAAAAGCTCTGCACATAGACACACACACACACACACACACACACACAAGTTGTATTGAACTTTAGAAGACACATACCCGGACAGAGTGCTGCCAGTGAGAAATAATCAAAAGTTGAAGACAGGTTGCTGAGTTTTCACTTTTTCCTTGAATTTCAGGGTATCTCAGTGGTATCTGTATAACGCTGTCTTGTGTTTTTGTGCTACGGATATGTGGTGATATGTGGCTTTGTCCAGGATTAGTGTCAGTAAAATAAAATAAAAAATAAAAAAAATCAATTTGGGGTTTTCTCTTGTTGAAAATGAATAAAGAATAAGTCTGAATGTTTGTAAACAAAGGGGCTACGATGCACTTCTGGGTGACCAATGCTATCACAGAACTGGCTTGCTGAGTCTGGAAAGATGCCCAGACGATGGGCTGTCTGGGGCTCTAACAGCTCCTTTGTGCCTGGAAATATGTTGCGTTTGTTTTGTGTTCCTCTGGAGAAGAGTACAACAACATGAAAGCACTTCCTTTTTTTGGATTAGAATAAATAACCTAAGAGAGGGTGATGCCAAGTCAGGGTCAGAGCTAGCTGTCCCAAAGATGGAAAAGAGAAGAGTGAAAGGCATCACTGAGGATAACAGAGTGATAAAAGTGCATGCAATTAACTGCAGCACAGCAGTCTGCCTTATTAGTCGATTAATTAAAACCTGATGCATTATCACTTGTTTACAATGATAAATATGTTTTTGTTAAAATGGAATTCAAAGTAGTTTAATATAGTAGTTAATATATTAGGCAGTGGCCTCTTTATTACCATCAAATCATCACCTTCAGGTTGGTGTGACTGTGGCATCACTTAGGCTAAGCTAAAATAAGTGAAAAAGAAAAATGTCTTTACTGTTTTTTTAACCTTGTGGCTCCAGGGATGACAATGTCACTCAGTCTGTCCACCACTTTGGTCCAGACTGAAATACAGTATCTCAACAACTTTCGAATGGATTAACATTAAATTTTGTATGGACATTCATGTTCCCCAGAGGATTTACCCCTCTGACTTTGGTGATGTCCTGACCTTTCCTCTTCCCCTCTTTCAACCTTTGAGTGAAATATCTCAACAAATAAGGGATGGATTACCATGGAATTTGGTACAGACATTCGTGTTCCCCTCGGGATGAACTGTAATAACTTTAGAGATCTCTCAACTTTCAATCTGGTGCCATCATTAGGTCAAAATTAAATATTTATGACATATATTTATGACCAAATACTTGCAAAACTAATGATATTCCCATCATCATCAGCTGTACTTTGTCTTTAGTGCTAATTATCACATGATAGCAACACATTAAACTAAGATGGTAAAAACACTATGCCTGCTAAACATCAGCATGTTAGCACTGTCAATTCATAAATATGGTATTTTGTTGGTTTTTGGTCGATTATAATTTCTTTTTTTGTCAATTTCCACCAAATTATTTGATTATTTACCTTTTTATAAAATTATGAAACCACACTGTGGTGCTGTGGTGGGAAAACACAACCTGTCCCTAACGCACAGCACATGACCCTCTATTTTGGAAATGAACATTAAACAGAAAGCCTACCGAGTGCTGTAACAAATTATGTTGCAAGATGTCATCACATTCTTAATGAACATCCTCAGCACCTCTAAAAATACTAAAGCAGGCAAGAACTTGCGTGATGTTCTGCCATGCTTTGCACAACCTGTTGCACTTTAGAACAACATAAATAAGTATATTGTGTAATTTACAAGCTACAAATCTTGCATGACAGGAGGGCTCCTTGAATGTTTCAGCAGACTGTATCTTACCCCATCTTAGCTTAACAGCTGTTCATAAATAAAGGCCCTTATAATTTGTAGCCTAGATGTTTTCATATTGCTGCTGAGAAGAGTGCGAGTGTACATGAAGCGTCTGTGTTAACAGGTCAAGAATCTTCAAGTCGGAGGCAAGTTGATTTTGATTGTGTTGTTTCAAAGCTACGCATTTTATGTCTCTCTCGTGTCCTGAGCTAATGGCCTCACATGGGCACTGAGCAATCACTGTTAATTGTTGAAAACAGCGTCCCGTCACTGCTAATAGGCCAATGTCTCAGTAGCAGTCTCTTTTAATTGGCCCATTTGAGTTTGTTATACTCCACTGGGGTGTGTACTGTGTGTGTGTGCACACAGGAACTCACGCATGCTCATGTGTGGGATCTCTCATTCATTACTGAGGCTAGTAATAAGTATTCCTCTCTCACTGTCCTTCATGCTCTAGCCCTGTCTCTCTGCCCGTGTCTATTTGTTCTTCCTCCTCCTTCCTTTGTCACAGACTCTCTCTTCTACTTCGTCTATAATTCTCTCTACCTCCTTTCTCATCTCCGTCTTATGTCCGCCTCTTCGCTTTTATGCAGCAGGAATCTACAGTAATGACCAGATCTTAAATCATCACCATACACACACACTCTCACACAGTTATATGAGCAAGACCTCAACTCACACACACTGTCGTAGAGGCACACATGGGAAGGTGTGAGTGCTTATTATGAGGTTCATAAACAAGGAGATGGAGAGAGCAAGGACAGAGAAGAGGTGAGAGTGGGGTAGATGGAGAGAGGCATTAGTCTAGTCTGCAGTGGAGAATAATCACAGCCTACTAACTCCCTACTGCACTGCCTGTGCTCATAATTTACACATGTGAATGTGTGTGTGAGTTCATGTATATTTCTTTGTCAGTGTGTGCTGTACATGCAGAACAGAATGTAGCCAAATAATGGCTGATCTTGCTCACAGTCTGTGTACATGCATGCACGAGTGCCTGCTTATGTATGAATGTGCATATAATGGTGGATGAAATGTTTATTAATTATGTAAAGGCTGGTAGGCTGGTGCTTGCATTCGAGTGTGTGCTGTTTCAAGCATGTGCGTGTGTATGGAGGTCTTTGGTGTTTTGTCTGTGTGGATACATATTGATTTAATAGTGTTATTGCATTTGCTGACATTGCATTTGCATAAGCCAAGCAGATCATTTGCATGTGTGAGGGTGTAAACATGTAACCAAGCCAGCTCTTGTCAGTGCAGAACATCAGTATTAATGTTTTTTTTCCTGTTTGAAATATTCAGCCAGCTGGAAAATGGAGTCTCCCCATCTCCTTCATTTTTACTTAATACTCTTTGTTTCTGCACTTTAACCGTCCATCTATTCTTTCTCTCTTCCTCTGTACATCTTTGCAGTGTGTCTCTCTCTTCTCTGTTCTACTTTATACAGGTCATTTTTTTCCTCTCTTATGCATACTTACAGGAAGTCAATGCCATTGAATTTGTTATGTTTTAATGCATGCATTACAAATCGGGGCAGGGATGAATAATCCAAATAAGAATTTCATATTTTCTCAGTATGGGGTTCTATGGAGAGCTTTGGAACAGGACATTTTCTATACACAGTCGCTTTGTCCCAAAAACTTCAAAAGATATGTATGTGCTATTGCAGGCTGCAGCTATACAGACTGCAGGATCATTTTAGTTTGTTTTGCAAACTCTAATCTTGAGTAAATACATTTAGTGCCACAGTTTATCACAAATTACAGCCTGTGGTTATTCAAATAGAATGTGTATTGTATTTTGAGTGGACTTTGCAGGGCCTCAGGTCATGGACCTTACTCAGCAGATGAGGGACAGTGCATTCAATTAAACTGCAAAAGAAAAACATTATCAGAATTGGAGTTATGCAGATTTTATTTAGCACCAGCACTACATTAAAACTGAAGGGTTTAGCAGGCCTGGATGTTCTGCTTGACTGTATTGAACTGAAAACCTTGTTTTTCTTGAGCCCCTAAAACCTCCATCGTGTATCAAGTACAACTTGTCATTGAACTCAAAGTCTATCCCAGCCCTTACAAGACTCTTAAGCCATTAACAAGCATCAGCCTCAGCCCCACTCTCTCCCCCTATGGCCCACTTAGATGGATGTAAAATTAGGCTTTAATCCGCCAGCTGAACTAAATACATGCTCCCCAATGTCAACACTGCTCATTCCATAATATTTCATTTCTCACTCTCTCTTCTAAAGCTCAAACTTACACTTCTTCTCTTCTATTTTTCTCATTCATTCTCTCCCTTTCTGTATTTCATCCATGATAGATGTGCTAAATTTAGTACATGGCCCCCACTGTGAACACTGCACTTTAAATGAATTTAATCTCGTCTCTCCCTATCTCCCTGCCTTTGTATCACTGTCTCTCTTTTGCCCCCTTTCTCTCTCTCTCTGTGGTTGATGGGCCATGGGCGGTTTGTGGATCGATAGTTCTGATAAATGGGAGTAAATCTGGCAGTGGCTCTTGAAAATCTAACCTATAATAGCTGGTTTAGGAGCTAACTGGTTAAGTGTGTGTGTGTGTGTGTGTGTGTGTGTGTGTGTGTGTGTGTGTGTGTATGTATGTGCCAACATTACTTACAGACAAGCAGAGACAGGAAGAAAAGCAGATAGACAGGAGGCAGTATTACTTGGATGTTCAGCTGTGAGCTGGATGAGAGATACGATACATATCCCCAGTGGATACCAGTGGCCTGTGGTCACTGTCCAGCTGTACAGAGAGGCTATTTGATTATTCTTTATTCAAATTACGTATTGTTACTCTTGTTTATTCACATTATTTAGCATTATTGTGTCACTGTTGCACATTTCTAGCATGCATTCCTTTCACGCTAGCAGGCAAAATCACCAAATTATAAAAGATGAGAGACGTGGACCCTGCAATAACTTAGCAAAAAATACCAGCACCTTGCTGCTTGCTACCTTATTTGCATGCAACTCCCATTTAGTTCTTGAATCTCATGCGTTTCAAGGTCACAAAAATAGCAACATGTACCGCTGCTTGTGACAAAAGAGCCTGCGAAGTGAATTGGACATGCAGAGGGAGACAGAGAGACAGGCAGACAAAGACAGAGAAAAACACAGGCCATTGCCTAAATGTTAGTTACAATTATGGCATTAAATGCGGATGCAATATATCCGTTATATCACATCACACAGTATTGTTTCTATATTTTACCAGGATATACAATTTCATTGTTTTAAAAGTTATGTCCGTCATATTGGTTTCCATCTCCGGTATCACTGCAGATGCCAAATTCAAATTTAAGTTCAAACAATCATTCACAATAAAAACACAATGAAACAAGTTCCCTTTATTGTACGTTGGACCAGGACAGCCAGCATCATGGTAATACGGATGGGAGAGTTTGCTGTCTTTATAATCTGAGATGGAATTAGAGAGGACGATTCAAAACAAATATAATGAGCTTCTGGCCTGGTGGTTTTATTACTTGGACCCAGAATAAACACATGAAATGGCTAGAGTTATAGATCCGGGCTTGTGGCCAAAAAGACAAGCATGTTGACTTTGTCTGCCTTAAGCTGCATTTAAATTGGGTCAGAGTATTTCTTGCCATACTGAGGCAGCACCTGTTTCACAAGTATTTTTTTATAGAACTCTGGACATCAGCGCTCTGCATTTAGCTGTTGCATTATGCTCCCTTTTAAAAACTGTTCTTCCTGCCAGCCCAGTACTGACTGCCTTACATTCATTTGGGTGACGTAAAACAAAGAACATCTGAGACCTGGATGTAACCGGATGTTCACACCTTAACAGTATAGATGTACGTAATCAGTGTACAAAAAAAAAGTACTTTGACTATAACCATTTTTTTAATCTACAAAATCACTACAGTCCCCCATTGAGTTACAAAGCTTCTGAATGTAACATAAATGTAAGTGGTGACTCATTGAAAGGCCAAAGGGGAGCACAGCAGGACAGCTTTTAAAGTAAGTCTCTAGATCAATCTGTGATATTGAACAGAATGTAGAGCATATACAGTAATATATATATGTATATATGACAAAAGTGAAAGACAGTGACACTAAAGGCATGTGGAGCTGCTTTTCTGAGTGTCAGCTAGGTGTGATCATCTGACACTCTGGATTACTCCAGGTTTAGAAGAAGAAGAATATGGGATAAAAAAAGAATGAACTGGATCTTCAATTTTAGGAGTTTTCTAACTTTGCAACAGCACTTTGCACATTGCTGATCCTATTGGGATGCCATTGATATACAGCAGAGTGTGTGAGTGAGTGAGTGTGTTATGTGCTCACATTCAAATAATTAATGTGTATTCAAGCTAAACTTTCTACTGTTTATATATACGTATCAAATATTTGAAAAGATTTGTTCTGTTTTACTACAGTCAACACAATACTGGATTATTGTAAACAAAATGCCTCTTGTGACTCCAGTCACTCACTAATAGTTACCAAAAAAGGATCTTGTCAGGTTCATCGTCCCATTCAGTTCTAATTGTTTGGCCTGCTGAACGTTAAGCTTTTTAAATTCATTCATAACTCTTTCTCTCTGTTTATCTGTGGTACAAGCTGAACTGAATAACAGATGAGACTAGGACAGAGATGAAGAGAGATAAGAGTAGAGGTTCTGTTCATAATTCAGTACAGGCAGAATGACGGGAACGGCAATAGATAAACCAGACTGCACACTACAATCCAATGCAGGTCTTTTCAGAAATGTATTCAGTGCCTATGGAAATCACCGGGCAAAAAACACATTAACAGCAGCAAAGACACTCTTACATTACAGATAAATTACTGTAAACAACTAACAACACCACTCTCTAGGGCACCACACATTATAGTTCACCTTATTGATTTTGAAATGTGACATTTTTTCTCCCAGGGTGAATGCCCCTTGACTCCCTTGTTATGACTTTCTAACTGCCTCTGGGGTGAGCCACAAGTGCTGTGAAACCCCAGCAGCATCCCTGCCAGTGACTGTACATTTGGCCATAATCAAGGCTGATAGAAATATCTCCCTTGCCGGAGCTCTCTTCAAAGCCAGTGTCGGAAAGCCATTTTCCTACTAATGCTAATGTGGCCTATGATTCCACTGTATTGATACCAAAGCTGCTCTTTGAACTATGGACTCTGTGTGTGTGGCTTGGTGGGGACGGCTGAAGGAGGGATTAGGTTTTGACTGTGTTTGTGTGGGTCTAAATCCCTAACAGAGCTAGCTGACCTCGGGACGGATGGAGAGAAATGAGTTCATCCTCAAGATAAACACACACACACACACACACACACACACACACAGTCTGTCTCTCTCTCTTCTCTTCCTTTCTCCTTCACATACACACAAACACACACAGTTTGGTTGAATAATGGCCCAGTGTGCGGTGTGCCTATGGGGAAAGCTGTCAGTTTAATTGAATCCAGTATTCTCCATTCTCCCTGCCTGCTAATTGATTCTGTCAGGCTCTTCTGCTTGACAAAGAGACTGACATTTTCCCCTGCATGGTTATGACTGTCACAGTGTGAGTGACTGTGTGTGTGTGTGTGTGTGTTTGTGTTTGTGTTTGTCCTCGCACATTATTTACCTAGAGCTACAGGAACCTGTGTGTGTCTACCGGTGTATTTTAAGCACATTACTAATTTAAAGGGACAGGACAGTCCAGTTGGCCAAGTGTGTGTGTTTGTATGGGCCCATGCTATGTACTCATGTTCAGATGCGTATATATATAAATAATAATAATAATAATAATAATAATAATAATACTTGCTGTTTCAGCCTGTCTACATTTGTTGTTTTTTCTGGAGGTAGACGCTGATGTTCAGTTCAGTTCAGAGTCCATCAGAGTCCATTAGAAAACATACACACATATAACACAAACAAGGTACAATACATACCTTAAGATAAAATAAAAAACAACAAAAAAATAAAATCATGTATATATAATTAAATCACCCAGTCTTCACAGAAATATGAACATAGTGTGTCAGTATGTTAATGAATAATATTAAATAACCAAAACAAATCATCACACACTCAACACATGTACACATCACAAAATATTAAGGTTTCTAACTGACCTAAGCAACGCCTTCACCTTAGTTATTGTTGTTATGTTGGGACAACTGTGGGTCAACAATACGGTAACGTCTATATGGTTTGGCCCCACCAATCTACATGAGCAGAATACCCAGTGTCGCAGTTACACATCCACCAGGTAAATTCTTTGACCACCTTCAAAGTGTCTTAGTAGTTTGTAACATACGGTGTTAATATAGGCACTCGGCAGCTGAGGCGTTAAAGTGGAAGGATGACAGAGGTTGTTCAAGTTCATGCTTAGCTGTGATTGGTGCATTCAGAGAATCTAAACACTGCCCCAGGTGCTTAGGATCGGTCAGTTGCTCATTCATAGTCTAGTAGTTTATGTTACTTTTATGTATTGCCTAAATTTTGGCCAATGAAATGGTTTTATTTTGAACCTTAGTATTAATCTAAATGCCTTGGTGAAAATATTTAATGTACGATAGCTTGGAGATTTGCTTTCTAGTTTCCACCACAAATTTAAAAAAAAATAATAATAAAAATGGGGAAAGGACAGGCCAAAGCTAACAATGAAAAAGTATTCTGACAGTTACTTCAAATTCTGTTCTGGTTCTAAAAGTATGTTGTTTTTTTTTCTCTTTGTCTAACTTTGTCTGGCTGTCTATCATTATGGCCAGGGGAGCATTTTACCAAGTGTCAACAGCACCTACATCATTTTTATTTCATTACACGTCAGCAGTTGATGTATTGCATTCACTTCAGTCCAGACACTCCAGGCCCTCTTTGCTGCCCTTTCAAACGATATGAGATTGGCAGTGGAGAAAAAACACATACCTGCATACACACACGCACGCACACACACACACACACACACACAATATTTTGACCAATATGCAACCTGGAAATGTCAGTCTGACAGCTGGTGCAAAAGGAGGGGGTTAAAGAATTGCTGAAAATGTTGTTGTTGTGTGTCTTCATCTCACAGAAATTCATCAACACTGTCTCGTTCAAGAGTTTTCAAAAACTGAAGTAAAGACAATGACTTTAAAACAATCAACTTCTCTTCAACCAAGGATCAGGATTATTTCTCAGTGACGCAATCCAAACTGTCCTGGTATATCAAAGATAGAGTGAAGGGAAAATTCACTTCACTTGTGAACTAGGAACGCACAGATCCATCTTTTTCTTTCCCGATACTGATTCTAACACCAAGGGTTTTCCGCTGATAGCGAGTACTGTTCCAAGACCAGCCTGAAATCCTCACTGTGTGGAATTTATTGGAATCATTTGCATGTAAGAAAACATGAGGCCAGAGATTGCTGTGGCACTAAGAAGCCGAGTTGGCAACTTGCCGTGACTGAATGAATGTAACTGATAGCGTAAACAGTGAACTTTAACATTGACATTGACAAAGAAACTGTATGTAATGTGGATCGGTCCCATTATGGCCATTATCTATTCTGCTTAATAAGGTCAATGTTGGCACCTCTCCTATTTCAGCTGTTTGACCTTTACTATTTAAGAAGGTGTTTTTACTGCACTTCTTGTGTGCTTATTCAGGGCAGCTGACACACCGTTAGGCTTAGCACCGTACACTGAAGTATGGTACAGTAAAGAACAAGCTTTATAAAATATTCAACATATTTACTGTATGTGTTGTGCTTTCTATAGAAATACAATCATACAGAGTGACTTTTAAAGCATGACAAGGTGAACCGTACAGGTCGTAGCACACACCAAAAATAACCAACCAGGTTGCTTGGCTGGCATTTATGTTTAAAGGTTGGGTAGGCAGTTTTCTTTTGGCATTATTGGGCAAAAATGCCATATTAACTGTGTAGCATATTGTAATTCAAGTGGTCTGAGAGCAGACCTCTACTTCAGCCCCCCCTCTTGGCTCTGTTTTCAGGCTTCAGAAAATCTAGCCCATGACGGGAGAATTTAGCCTATCAAAGGTTATTTCAGAGAGACGGTGTGTTCGTATTGGCTAAGCTATAAGAGCAGATGTGTGTGCACATCCCTTCAGATGGTGAAAGCCTGATTGAATGGTGGAAAATCCTGCCAAAACTCCTGCAACTTGTGATACATTTCCAACACCTCCTTTACCTACAGCGGTGTATAGTACAAAACAACACGTCCCGGCTCCACACGGAGCTTCAGGCTCATTACGTTCAATGCCATGGCGCTCGTAACGACGAGTGGCAAAGAGGCATGATGACAAACAGTGGGGAATAACTTTTGACGGGGGACAGTGGTGTGTGTGTGTGTGTGTGTGTGTGTGTGTGTGTGTGTGTACTAGCCTCTCATCCCGCTGCTGGACGGCGTTGCAGCTGCCTCTGAAGCCTGGGGTGCTCTGCTCTGCGGCCGCGAAGCGCTGGAGGGGCGTCTTTGAGAAAACAGGTCGCGGTGGGAGGGACCGCGGTCTCTGTGATGCTCACGCCGTGGAGAGCGAGCCCTACAAGGGATACGGTTTCGCAGGGGAACCGACTCCTTCTGCTGCCGGTCGAAGTTGTGGGTTTGGTGGGAGGGGCTTAGGGGAGTGATACGAGGCAGCAGAGAGAGAGGTGGAAGGTTTTGCCGAGGTTGCACAGATTTTGCCTACCCCAGCTTTAAATGGTTGCCAGCCAACTTGACAACCTCTCAGCCTTATCCAGGCAGAGCCACATGTCACTGTCTGTCTTGTACCTTCCTGTCTATTCACTTTGCTTTTCTTGTCAGGCTGACTATCTTGTTTGACTGTGAATCTGCCCACCTGCCTCTTTATCTTCCTTCAGTCCATCCCTGCATCCGTTCTTCCCTCCCTCCATCTGCCTATGTGTCGACCACGAGTCTAGCTACCCCGACAGAGTGCATACACACAACATACAGTAGACACAACTAATCTCACAATAATCTCTGCCCAGATTATCTCTTCCTGTTTGCTCGGGTGATGGAATGGGAGGCAGCACAGACGGAGAGAGGAAGAGAGAGACAGAGATTAGAGTTTTGGGGTCAATAACTTCTCCAGTTCATACAGAAACGTCTCACGAAACAACAGCAGGTTGAAGAGTTTTAAGGGTATTTAACTTCGATAAAGACATCCTCAGACTGGCTTACTGTCTCGCGTCAGACTGACAATTTCAGAAAGAGTGGTACAGCTTGTTATTAGAGAAATCGTTATCATTGCTACGCTGCATTTACTGAGTCATTGCATTTAACAGCAGTGTGAGTTTATCTAGAGCGGTTGCCTCTTCAACTATTTTGGATAATAAACACTGCTGAAACGTAGTGTTATAAATATTACATCAACAAGCTGCTTGGAGAATAGATTAAAGCAAGAGTCCCTGCTGTCACGCAGAGGTGGTTGGTGGAGTTAAAGTTGTACGTCAGTGTTTTCACTGAGCATTTGGAACCAAAATCGTTTATGGTACATTAAATGTGCTTGGTGATTTTAACTGTATGTGTACCAGGCATGACCAGGACATATCCAGAACCAAAGTTGTTTCAAAGTTGTTTTAAATTAAATAAAAAACTGAATAAATAAGTAAAATGTTCAAATAAATTGATAAATAAATGGGTAAAATGGACACAATACATGAAACTGAGAAATGCATTCATGAAGTGTAAATTAATTCCAAAGTGATTACGCGTACTTTCCCCATGTCAGGATTTTCTTCAGGGTTGTGGCCTCATTTATTTTACCTTCAATATGCAAACCATGGGGATGCAAGTAAAACACTTATGGATCTTTCCAGATTTGTGATTGGCTGAGCTAGTTTTTCTACCAATGTCCAATCAATCTCAATATGCATACTGAAAGTAAAAAAATCCAGGTTTCACCTGAGGAAAATACCTCTATAAATCATACTCAAGGCAAAAAAAGAAAAAGAAATGTGCTGAAAAATATGTCATTCCCTTGAACAACAGATGGAATTAACTGATTTACGCATTTATTTCTATGTTTTTTGCATTTTTTTATTGTTTATTCATTATTTATCTTGTAATCTTCATTTATTTTCATATAAATCAAGTTTGGTCCTCCACAGTATAACATGATGCAGTGGTAATGGGTTATAAAAGCTGTGTAATCAGGTAAAAAAACTGTTCTGTTAGAAACATTAATGTCAACATGTTCAACATCAGCCAGGCAAAAGCTAATATGTGTTTTAAATACACTGTAATTGTCCTGCACTGCTCTCAGGGGTCAGGATTAACACAGGCTCGGGGTCAACATGTTGAGTTATAGTGTGATGTTACAACACAGGCTCACAGGCCATTACTAAAGTACAGTATTAATATAGAAGATGACGTGATGTCATGTATTTATCCAATAAAGGTCATCCATTGTCCTCAAACGTGGGGGTAAGGTCACAGGATTAAATCAAAGATCATTATTGTAGACCAGCAGCCGCAGAGGAGATTACTCTGGTACTCATCGCATGGGATATTATCTTCTACTGTCAAACAAAAGGGTTAGGAAATATTCCACTCTTTTCACTGTGCAGTACAGTTTTGTGAATACAGCCCCTATTCAAATGGACATTTTTTTCTGGGAGCAGCACGGATTAAGAGACCACCACAGAGCCTTGGTGTTTACGGTCATTCCCGCTGAGGTGTCCTTTATCAAAACACTTCCTGCCGGGCCTATAGCTGACCATAAACTCTGATCACTGTATGGTGGGAAGACATGTGGAGAGGCAATTTCCCTACAGAGATCAATAAAATGTCTCACTATATTCAGCCACAGAGGAGCAATGACTAAGTTTTATGTAGCAGGGCGGACAGTACATTACCCTGTATGTGTGTGTGATGTGATTATAGTGATAGTCAGAAGTTCAACATACATACATACAACATACAGTAGGAAGACATCTGAATAAACTGAAAGCAGAGGTGAATAGAAACATGAAATAGATCTCAAAACGCATGCTGTTTATCAGATGTAGGCAAAGTGTCTGCAATTAAGTGCAAATTTCTATTTCTATTTCGTTACATTCAACCCTAATGTGTATTTATCTCCATGCAATGTGTCACAATATCATTCAGGTCATTCCAGAGTATTAACTCAGTAAATTACTTTTGATTTTCTCATAAAGGACATTGTCTCTGCTCAATCACAGGGTTAAGCCATAGGTAAATCCTATATATCTCTATTATTACAACAGATGACTTCTATATTTATCTCGTATAGGACGTCCACTAACAAAGGGCTGTGGTTAAGCAGCCTGCAATATATAAAGTGTTTAAGCTGAATGTTAAATCTTGGCTTGTTGTTATAGACAATAGTAACACTGGGGATTAGCACTGACTTTATCTCATATTGGTTATCCTCTGCCCTCTGACTCAATGAGAGTGAAGGTCATGCATCTCTTAGTATTGGATCATACTGTATGTCTTGCCAGAGAGTAATAGTGATTCATTTTATCTTTAAGGGCACAGTGTTAATAGTGAAGATGCAGTCGTATATTAGAGCACGTCGCAGGCAGCTTTTGGAGATTTAATAAAACTTCAGGTGGAGAGCACCATTAAGTCAACTGACCTACTTATAACGGTGCTCACAAGTGCCATTTGTAGCCCATCTCTGTGCCTGTGCTTCCAATGGGCATATGAAATGTACGTCAGCCAGCTCAGACCGGCACAACAAAGACAGTTCCAGTCCACACTTATGCAACCACTTCCCTTCCATCCCTCATTCACTTTGCATTGTGCATCCCTCTAACAACCTGCCCCCTAAGGTCTGTTCCATATTAAGCAGCAAGATGTCATGTTCAACCTCTGTCTACCACAGAGGGATGTCATTTCAGTGCTGCATGCAAACCATACTCAAGACATACTGTACCTGCACATTCACCTTCCAAGTAAATAGGGGATTATACAGCTGTATGTCTGCTCTTATGTGGTTTATTGTCATTATCAAAACTACTCTTTTATGCGTATCCCCTCCCCAAGTACTCAGTTTTTGTGTATCATTCTGGTACTTTAGGTCTCACAGTGCTATTCTTTGTGCAGTGTGCTCAGCAGTAAAATAGGGCCACTGTGACCTTTCAGGTGAAAATACTGCAGGCAGAAGGGGCATTTATATTCACATGAATAGATTTGAATGGAATTCAGGTACTGTAGAATGGCTGATTATTGCATTAACAGTCAGAGAGAATACATTAACCAAAGGAAAGGCCTCTTTTGGAGGAACATACACGCTTTAGAAATCTACGCTTTAAATGTTCATGCTCAATGAACAAATAAGTCTGCTTATTGCTGTGACGCTGTTGTTAAAAATGTTATGGCAGCCATCTTAGTTGTGGCAAGAGAGTCATCTAGAAGCATCAACCACAATCTATTAATTATTCAAGCATTGAACCCAAGCATTGTAAAATAAAAAAAAGGCAATCTGCCTTTCTTGGTAATTATTTTTGGACTAAGCACGCTCACTGGTCACGTTTAATCTTGGTGTCATGTCAGGTAGGCTATTTTCTACTACTATAAAACATTTCTGACTATAACATGATTTTTCATTGAAGTTCAGTGGCTGGAGAGCAGCATCTAAAGCAGGGAAACCTGATAATACTGGTTTCAATGTTCAGATAAAAAAACTCCCTCTGTGGTCAGTCAGAATTTATTGATATATATAAATGAGAGCTATGTGGTCAGATTTTATTTTAATAAGCAAATATGGGCATTGCTAATTAGGTACTATAACATTTATGGCCTTTATGAATCAGGCAGGCAGTACATTATTGTGCACCTTTCTTGTCTTTCGTCACTTCATTGAGGTGCCAACAGGACAAGCAGCAGTGCTCACATCTTTTTCTACAGCAACTGCTCCTTTTGGGTGATCCCAGTGAGCTCTAATGCCAGCTGGAAGCCCCTCCAGCATGCCTCTCCAGCACGTCCTGGGCCTGCCCTGGGCTGTCCTCTCAGTCAGCCGTGGCCAGTATACATTCAAAAGGGACACACATGAGGGGTTGGCATCCCTACCAGGTGCCAAACAACCTCAGCTGGCTCCTCTGAATGCGCAGGAGCGAGAGCTTAACTCTGAGGCCCTCTGGACTGCCTGGCTCCTGGCTGTGTCACGGATACCGAGCCCAGTCAGCATGTGGGTAAACCTCATTTTGGCTGCTGGAATCCATAATTGTATTCCTTTGGTCCCTACCCAAAGCTCTTGACCATAGGTGAAGGTGAAAATAAAAACTGACTGGTAGATAAAGTTTTATGCATTGTGGCTGAACTTGCTGCCGCCACAGTCCAATACAGCACGTGAATTTATGCAGCCGCTTCATCTACCCGGCGGATCATCCCATGACCCTTTTTTGAAAAGGAACCAGAGCTCGACTCTGAGACCGTCTAAAATTCAGCAGCAAAACGCTTCACTGCACACAGGAAATCACAGTCTGTTAAGCAAAGGGAGGACATCATTTGTGAACAGAAATGCCATCATAATGTCACACAACTGGAAACTCTCAACCTTCAGCTCGGCTTTGATTTCCTATCCGTGTCCGGTGCACACTGTGAAAAAAGACTAAATGTCTCACCACTAAGTCTGCAATACCACATACTCCCAATGCATCTTGGAAGCCTCTAGCATGCTTTGATCGCTTCATCTCTTTTGGCAGCCAGCAAGATAAAAGATCATCCCGGTATAGTCTCCAAAAAAAAAAGAGAATGTAAATTGGTATTCTGCATGTTTGTAGTAAGTCACAAAAGAAAAGTGACTACATTGTTCTCATAAATCTCAATTCTAATGGGTTTCAAAAATGAAAGAGAGGAGAACAAATTAACATGATTATCAGTCAGCATTCATAGCCATCTTTAAACAGTATGCCATCAAGGATATAAGCGTTTCTGTTGCTTCTCATGTGTCTACTAGTTATTTATAATAAAATGTCTCAGTGGCTTGTGGACAACGCCTCTAAGCCTCTTAAACAGAATCAGTGAACATATGAGTTTGATCGAGAGTAATAATGGGGATTATTCATTGTGCACTTTAACGAGTACAACTAGATCTGCACTAGTATCCCAGACATGGTGGGGATGTTTCTGTGTTAGCAATCCTAAAAATCTTATTCATAGAAAGAGATAAGCCCTCATCCCAACATAGTAGTTATTTGAAATAAAAACATAAAAATATTATGGTAAAAATTAAATTCATACATGTTGGTAGAAGTGGAAACCTGCAGGGTACTGTGTTCTACATAAACATGATATCCATCATATGAGAAATCAGGAGATTGAAGGACTGTTGGACAACAGACATTTCTGGTATTTATGTGAGGGAAAAGTTCTGTTTTGCACATTTAGCATGTGCCACCTCAGCAAACCTAGGACTTGCTAGAGGTGCTAGATAATTATACACAGTACAATATACAATAATTATGGGTACGGTGTTTAGAGTCTGTGTTTGATTAGTGTTAAATCCACAACCAACACTATAATTAAACAAGGACTAATACAGGGACAGTTGTGGTGTCAACATTTATATTACCCTCAACTATCACTGTTCCTGAGGACACACTGGAATAAGGTCAGTATTGCGCTTATGACTGCTGCCTCAGGTGTTCGGCAGAAGGTGAAATGGGGAAATCCTAGTTTTCTGAATTCTTTGTTGTGAGTTTCCCTGAGAGAGCGTCACAGGGGTCTACCATCAAAACAATTTAAATTTCTCTACAAAATGTGTCACAAGAAGCAAAGTCAGAAAAATGCAGTTGCAAATTGAATCCGTACCCTACTTGGACTTCACAATTCTCTGAGATTTTCTACTTCTTATGATATCTGGAGATGCTGATTGCATGGACTAATGAATCAAGGACCGGAAACGTTATCTAGGTTTTAAGTTTATGATGAGACATTGGGCAGGTTCCCTTTGGGTCAGAGGAATCAGATGGATTACAAGTGTGTTTAGTGCAGGAGGGGTAGGAGAACAGGGACAATGGATTATACTGTGGAAAAGAGGGAAATATAAAATCAGGAAAAGTTAGTGATAACGATACATTTTTCTCCAGAGTGAGTGCAGTTACAATATTCTTCACTGTCTTTCATACAAACTCCTAACCTGCCACTGGTTAGCTAGATTTTATGTTACTGCTGTTCTCTCATAGTCCTTGTTAGTGAGTGTGTTTCACAGCTTTCTCTCTGTCACAATTATACTGCTGAAGGCAGCGGAGGACTCTGATTGGCTCTCAGCACTTGCTCTTGAGACTTGTGATCGGCAGTCTGTCTGGTCTGTTGATTGTCTTTCAAATGGGAAAATCAGCAAATCGCAGAGATGTTAGCTTGTTGTGAGTGTGAGAGTGAGTGACTTGTGTGCTCTGTTGTGTGTCATAGACTGTACGTGCAGATTTGATCTTACCATATATTCCTTTATCCGTACAGTAACAACTGTATGGTCACCATTCACTGTCATTTTCATATAGGTCAAAGAAAAATTAGGGATTTCCCAGGAACGCTCTAATTTCTTTACACAAAAATATTGGCACCCTAACAGGGTTCATATCTATTTATTTATATATTAAATTATATTATAAGTCATTAAAATCTATTATAAATGATTTATACACATTATTTATTAAATCATTTTTAAAACTCATGAAATCATAAGCTGTAACACGCTAACAATGTGAAATCCACACTGGACACAAAGTCATTTGCAAAGCATTCTGTTAATAATCTTGTGTTATTTTCCATCAACTCTGACTTAATCGATGATACTCCTCTTCTAAAACCATAAAGAAAATACTAAATTGATTTAAAAAGGGCATGTGGAGTGCAAAACAAGTAGGCAACTGTAAGGATCTATAATTTGGATTTGGTTTTCATCATTCTATGCTCTTCATAATTGATCCAGCTCTATATTGGCCCACAATCTATAGGTTCAGTCCAGGGGACAGCTGGAGTTCGCACTCATCAATTTTCTATCATCTTTTGTCAGTTCTTGTGCCCCTGCAAAGCATCATGTGATCTCTGTTACTTCCAATTTAAAATAATTTCTTTTGAACTACAGTGAACTACATGTGTGGTTTTATCAAAAGTTAACAGGACTATATTTCCCCTTTTTCCTGCTTTACACTTATCTGGAGCTGTAATGCTACTATTCACACTTAAACAGTGACATTTATGATATTTTGTTTGTCTTGTCTTGCTGACATAAAGATATGTCCTGCTTAATAAAGGCAGTATGGTAAATCTGTGGGATTACATCAGTTTAAATGGGATAAAGATAGGTAGCAGTTTTAAAATGTTTAATTCATCACTGAATTTTTCAACAACAACAACAATAACAAAAGAAAAAAAAAAAAACTAAAGCAAGAAAACATTCATCCTCAAGTCCAGCTCTCTCTCCCGTTTGTCTATGTCTTTGTAAAGGTTTTATTTCCTCAACAGAAATCCAGGGCAGAACATTCATATAAGAGATTGATGGCCTTGTAAAAACATGTTGCAGTATTAACTGGCTGTGTCGTACATGTAGGACAGAGGAGGTAGTAGGAGGTAAAGGAGAATAGTTAAAAGGGGCGAAATGGAAGGGAGAGAGTGTGTGAGTAAGGAGGAGGAGGCGAACACATACTGTACACTGTGAGGCAGAAAACAGGCAGAGATCACTGCTGCAAATAGCCTCTGTTAGATTTTTCAAATGCCTCGGAAAGAAATATTAGCACACATCTGGCCAGCCAAGTGGCCAAAGGACTGGAAGCAAATTAATTGATGCTGAATGGCCGAGCAGTGCTGTTGTTTGATGCCCTTAGGAATTCTCCGAAACTCTTTTTTTTCCCCTCTTCTGTCAAAGGCAATGACACCCAAATATGATGAACTACTTAAAACACACCTTTATAAACACACCAGTCTTACACAGGAAGGCTATGAGGCGCTTGTTGTATTCTACGGTGCGTTCTTTTACCGAACAGGCTCTTTAGAACCAGCATGACAACAATCATTTAGATTCCTGTCTCCCTACGGTCTCTTTTTTTCCAGCCCCACCTCCCAAGATAGCTACCAACTTCAAGGCACTCCGGCTGACACATACAGGGTGCAGCTATTATGACAGTCGACATGATGGTAGATTTAATCCCCTCTTAAGTAAATGCATGTTGATTCATATTTCTTAGTCAAATGAAGCAATAATAGTAAGTGTCTCTGGTTTCCTTTTCCCAGGATATAACGCTGTAGGAATGAGCCGACTTTTGTTTTATAGCCATGGTGCTACTTTCTGGCTTAATAAACGGAAGTGGACTCACACACTTACTGTATTTATATATATCAAGTTACACCCATCTCAAAAGCTGTCAAGCTGCCAACCTAACAGGTTGCTTAATGACCCCTAGCTAATCACCTAATGGAATTTGGTGTATTTAGTAAAAATTGGCCATCTGTAAAGGGAATGGTTGAGCAGGACAGGACCACTATAAAACAAAACACTGTAGTGCGATGCCTGCTATGAAGCCATGCACTAAGAATGATGACAAGAACCCACAGCTTTCCTCCACCAATGAAAAACAAAGGATGTGATGTCTGTCACTACATACTTCTTGTAACATACATTTTTTAAACTTCATCTATGCTTCATTTATTCATTACTGTAATTAAGTCCAATTAATATTTCATCACTGTTAGGGTAAATTAGTTCATCATTGCTGCTCTAGACAGGAATAGCAACTGTGTA
This sequence comes from Macquaria ambigua, assembly GCA_008360985.2. NCBI lineage: Eukaryota > Metazoa > Chordata > Actinopteri > Centrarchiformes > Percichthyidae > Macquaria > Macquaria ambigua. The sequence goes on along the minus strand of VMKM01000611.1, from coordinate 134,861 downwards.
AATAATTACACATAACACATAAGTTATGCGTGGTGTAAGTCAGTATTAAAGTACCTTATTGGATTATTTTCAGTCAGTATAAATTATGGGCACACTCTAACTGTGTTTGATTGAGCATTATTATCTTTTAATTCTAAACATAAAAATTCATCAAATTTAATTATTTAAGTTGTAGGAGAAAAATGGTTGCAGCTTTAACAGATAGAAATTAACAGTCTCAAATGTTTTTATTTTGAAGAACTTTTATTTTGAAGGTATTTTGAGAGTTACAGTACACAAAAAAACTAATCGTAGTGTAACAGTGTCTGAGAAAGCAAAGGGTACAGCAGTACATAACAACGTGACTGTTAAATTGCCATGCCTGTCAGTGTGGGTGCTACGCTTAAAAAAGTTTATGCTGTTGGCTCCTAGATTTGTGTCGCTGTCAATGGGAAAAATATCTCATGATTTAACCACCAGTTAGTTTTCTGCTATAAAAGCGCAAATTGTCTTGAAACTCTGAAATCTGATCTGTCTGAACATGTGTGTGTGAGAGAGAAAATTAATAGAAATACAGACAGAGAGGCAGAGAAATTGGAGATGATGGGAGAAATTAAGCAGGAGAGGGCTGAGAGAGGCTTACAAAAGGAAAAAGATAGAGAATGAAGAGGAAGAGAGAGAGAGATGCTGTGATAAAAAAAGAAAGGGAGGGGCTGTGTCAAAACTCTGGTGGAGTGAAAATCTAACAGTGGAACCTTAAAAATACTGACTCAGTTCCCCAGGGGAAGATGAAGGGGGAAGGCTCACCTCCTAAGAGGGGACGACAGGACAGGGCCCTCAGCTCACGAGGTCCCAAAGGGGAAGTCCACACAGAATGATTAATTATGTGATACTTATTTTCATAATTAAAGCTTGTAACATCACATTTTGTCCCCTGGATCCTGTGAATACCTAATGGCTACTCTGTTCTGCAAAAAAATGACAAGCTCTGAAAGTGATTTTATTAAAAGGTTCACTTTTTCAATTATGAATTCTTTCAATAAAAAGGTCACTTTTTGGCAGATGTCCGTGCTAGGTTTGAAAAATCCTGTTTTATGATTTGAAGTCTAAGGCAGGTCCGCACATCCATCCATCAGTCCATCCATCCATCCATGTTAAATTCAGTGACACATTTTGTGTCGTTTTTTGCAGTGTGTCTAGCAGGACGGACAGGATGTGTGTGCTGCAGGGACTTTGCTGTCAACCCTTTGCCCTCCTCTGTTCTGTACTGCCTGCACCGGAGGAATAATTGGCACATTAAATTATTTAAAAACAGCCAGGGCGCATTATCATAAATATTCACTTGACGTTCTGCTTAGATCAACAGTCAGAACCCAGGGCTCTGGATGTGACTTCATGACATCTTGTACGTGTGTGTGTGTGTGTGTGTGTGTGTGTGTGTGTGTATGTATGTGCGCTTGTGTGCATGGATATGTGCACGTGCATTTTGAGTGCCCAAGGGCTGACTGATGGACAGTATTTACAAACAAAACGTCCTCCCGTCAGTCAACATAACGGAATGCAGACAGCATGAAAATGCCAGGCTCATGCACAAACACAGATGTGCACGTGAGTATACATATCCACGGTGGGCATGGAAATGTCAGCCACACTCAGACAGGGGCACACTCACTCATGAACATGCGCACGCACAACAGCCCCCTCGTCGGTCTGCAATTGTAACAAGTGCCTCTAACGAACCTGTCACTGTTCTCGCCTGAGACAAGACAATAATGACATGCTAACAAAGTACAGCTGCTGATAACAGGTCTATTTGCATCTATTAATGCCATCTGACCACAGACACCAAGGCCTTTGTCAGACTCAGACTGACTACACCTCTGCTGTACAGACACAGTGGCAGCTCTTGTGCCATTGTGCATTGCATACCAAATGCAGTGTGTGTGTGTATGTGTGTGTGTGCACACAATTTTATTTTGTCCCTATAATATAATAGTTTGAAAGGCTAGGCTAAACTGCATTTTCTTTGCTTAATTGCATCTGCGAAATAACATCTAACAGGTTCTAAACAAACAACTCTGACACCACCACCGTTTTTTCTTATGCACACAGCATTTTTTGGATAATGTGTTATCTGCCTGCCTAAGTTTGTTTTTGTGAATGCAGCTACAGACTGTAGAATAATATAAAAGATTAAAAAAAAGAAAAAATAGAACATCAGCCGCAGGTTTCTGAAGGATGATTTTGAATGCATACCAATATTATTACTGGCTTTACTGCGTCTTTGACAGTTACTGGTGGCAGAAAATCCAATCTTTGGGCAAAAAGTAAGGACTGTGGTTAGAACTAGGTGACACAAGCAAGTGACATTCACCATGAGTGGGCGTGATGATGATGCTGAGATACCTGTCAATCTAGCAAACCACACCTGTAATGATATTATATAATGATGCCTTGATATTCTCTTTTTATTTTGTACATCAGAAGAAGTGACATTAATAATAATTAATTGACTTGACTTGACTATGAAGCTTGCACGTCAAAGCACATCCGCATTTCCTTCAACATTTGGCCATACAGTAATGGTTGTCTCTTGGTATGCAAATCTACAAGTTTGTGCTATTGCGTCAATATTTGCTTGTTAATATTGTATATAAAGTTAGTTTAGTTTTTTAGTAAAGTCTAGTTTAAGAGTAGAAATGTTGTGGCATGTAGAGCTCCCAGTCTGTACATAAATTCCAAGGAGGATCTATCTATCTATCCAACCATCCATCTATCGCCTATCTCGGGTTCTCTTGAATCCTACTTTGGGAAAAATGTGTTTTGACTGATCTAAAGTTGTGGAAGAAAGTATGCAAATTCTGTTCTATTCTCTCTGGGATTTTCCATTACAGTTATCAAGCAGTTAGATGGTGAATTGCGCAGTTAAGTTGTGCTTTGAGGCACACAGGCGAGGAATAACCTGGGGAAATGACAGTCAGACAGTAATTACCAGTATTCGATTGCAGTGGTGTTGAAAGCAGTTAGAGATGAAAAGCCAAGAAAGGAGAGCTGATGAACGGGTGTGTGTGTGTGTGTGTGTGTGTGTGTGTGGGGTGGGTGGGGTGGGGTGGGGTGGGGTGTGTGTGTGTGTGTGTGTGGGGGGGGGGGGGGGGTTAATATAAATTCTCTGTTAAAAGCAGATCATACCTAAAATATATACAGAGATGGCAACATTACCACAGCTATTCAGTATATTTAGGATGATACATGTGCTGTGACAGATTGCTCTCTGGTGCAATTTGTATTAACATGCTTTATTAACACCAGAGGCCAAAGAGTAAATTATGCAGAGGAAAAAAAGACAACTTAGTAAATGGCAGTCATATTTAAGTAATTGTAAGTCCATGGAAGTCATTGTGTTGAAATGAAAATGCGAACTGAGAGAGGGAGCTGAGGAAGAATGCAAATACATGACCATAAAATGTTACAATTTGGAAACACATTAGAAAATGGGCATAATTGTTATATGATTAAGATGGCAATTCCTTATAGCCTGTTTTGACATGCCCAGCAAAAAATGTGCAAGTGATGTGATTAGCAAGTTACTGTAGAGTCAACACCATAATATTATAGTAAAGGTATCCTGTAGAGTTCTGGACACGAGGATGGACATGTTCTTGCACGAGCATGCGGGCGATGCAACACTCATTCCTTTCAAAGGTTTCACGCTATTCCACTGATCAACGAAAATGTAAAAATAGAACAATGTGAACACTGTTGTAAACAATACAAACAAGACTGTTCAAGCTCAAGCACAATGACAGGAACATACTGCATATGAGTAACTCACTCTACTTTTAATCAAATGATTTGGAACAACAGTTACGGCATTTATACACTTGTAGTGGATGTATTGAATTATGGGCAGATTTTGTCCAGCTCATCATGTTTGTATGAAGGTAGAAAACAGTGTGTACTGTACTATTTTAAGGGCTTACTCTTACCGATATCCACAGCAGCTTAGGTTTTCCCCTTCATTTTATTGAATTCCTATAGCTGTCCTAAGGCAACAGGACAGTTACATTTTCCATTTGCAGCCTCCAGTCACACAACAGCAGTGTGTATGTGTGTAATGTTGCATGCCTCATCCAGTGTGCACCTGTAATTTTAAGGTACAGTTTACTCATGTGTAATGCATATGTCATACAGTATTGCAATGCTCTTACGCAATTTTTGTCTTCCCTTACTTCAGGTACTTAAATGGATATCCACACACAGTGCGTTACACTCATCGACCTCCTGTATCCCCAACTGTTGTACACAGCTTATATTTTATAATAACTTACATTCCATTTTATAACAAATTATATTTTATGTATGTTCCATCAACTGTTTAGGCTAAAGTCCATCTGTGGACTATTCTTGCACCATGTGAGATGTCTCTGTCATGTGCACCGTCTTTTATGTTGTAATATTCTACAACCAGTGTTGGATCATGAACATGATGTAGCAGTGCAGATTTATGGGTGTAACTGGGTAAAACCTGATTGTGACAAAATAGAAAAACAAAATCTGTTTCAGCATCTTGGCCAGCACAATCTGATCAGACATACTTTGAAAGATCATCAGCAAATGGGGTTAAAGTTTAAATAATTTGCTCTTTTACTGCAGCAGCAAGGTGTAAGATCTGAGCGGTGTGCAATGCCCAAAATAGCGGTGCCTTAAAGTTTGGTGTTATTTCTCTCTCTATAGGAAAACAATGGCCATTTGTATTAATGCAAAGCTTTTGCCAGTGATTATGTGAAGACAGCCTCAGTCATGTTAAAGAAATAAAATAAATTGGGGAAGGGGTGATTATTTTGAGGAGTTGTCAGCTCATGCAATCATTTAAACACAGGCTATTGTCATGCTTGCAGTATTTTTGTGCATGTGTACATGGAGCCAGATCACATGGCGTGTGCTAATCTGTTCGATTCAAACGGTGAGATAGTTTATCTGTTTGTGTGTTTGAATGAGTCTTGCAGTCTTTTAGCTGTGTGTGGGCGCACGCTTGTGTGTATGCGTGTTCGCATGTGTGCCTGTGGGTGTGAGGATAAACCGAGGAGTGACAAAACACAACTGACTGTTGATCTGTTTGTGCGGCGTGTGTGTGAGAGCAGCAGAGTCGTACAAACCATTAGTTTTGCTCAGTAGCTCTGTGTGTCTTTGAATCAGAATTGTGGAGGAAAGGAATCCATTAAGCTGTTTAACTCTCTCTGAGTGTATGTGAGTGTGTGTGTGTCCGTGGTTGAACCCATTAACTGAATAAATCATCCAGTATGATTGCGGTGTCAAATGGGCTTGCTGAACCATTTCTCCTTTGCCCAGCAGTCCTCCTCCTTTTTTTAAAGTCATGACACACTTGCACAAGACCCAAAACTCCCAGTCACAGCTAATTATTGACTGGTTCAGTCCTCACACATCTGTATAACTGCGGATGTACAAAACACAAACAGATGCTGGCCAATGAGCAAATTAAATGCCATATGCTGATTTCATTAGATATAAATGAAGTTGCTGCGATCATTTTTGTATATCTGGCAACACCATGGGGGGGTAAATAAGAAAACCGTCCTTTAAGTGGAAGGTCCAGGTTCAATCTCCTGTGTCAGTAAACACCCACTCTGTTGAAGTGTCCTTGAGCAAGACATTAAATGCTTCATTGCTCCAAGGTTGTTCTGTAACTGACCCCTATTTTCTCTCTAGAAAAGAAAAGGAAAAACACATGTACACAAATGTAGGAGTTGGTCAAGTTTATCAAGGCAGATGGTGGTGGTATTTTATGTTTTAATAATACCCCCCCCTAGAATTTCCTCCACCTCATCCCACCCACTCACGTCTCGGTTCATGTGCAGCTGCCTCTTAGCAAAGCCTCGGGGCAGTGGAAGTTTCCCACCGGGGGGATTTTCATGCTGATTTCCACCAGATTCGCCCTTCTTGACAATCACAGGAGGAGTTGTATTTGGAGGCGACGCTAATGGTTGGCAAAGATTATCTGGGTAGCGTGAAGGGGTTCGCTGATTCAGTCTCACCCAGTCTGGTTGGATTAGATTGATCTGAGCTGCTTCACATAATTGATATTTATGACCTGACATCTGCACTGGTCCTGATCAAGTCCAGTGGTGTGTGAGGTTTACAGATTTATGCCAAGAGTAGACACTCCTAGCCAATGTGAACAAGGTGAGGAGGTGAGGTGGATACCTATTAGCGATGATATATACTATACTATTTAAAATATTATTTTTGGTAAAACTCTGTTTTATATTAAATGAAAATGAATCATCAGCTAACCCTTACATTGGGCTCTTTGTGGGCTCAGTCCTCAGTAACTGCATCTCACTAGCCTTGGCTTTACCCAGATTCTCGTTTGATCATTGATTTTTTTTATGCATTTAACACTTTGTTATTGCAGTTTGTATTGATTTGCAGATTGATTGATAACAAATGCATAATAAACACACATTCTTAGGCAAGACAAGGGATTATTTTACCGCAGGTTCCCTTAAATAAAGTCACAGACTTAGTTTCCTGTGCGTGTGTTTGTGTGCCCAGAGAAGGATGTAACCGTCACATTTTGTTCAGTGTGGCTTAATCATTATGAAATAGAACAGAACTAATCAAATGAACATGACAAAGAGCTTACTGAAATGAAACCAACTGACAGCAAATCACAACAAAGTGGAAAATGTCAAGGACTGTCTAAGAATACAGTGCATTACACACTGGGGCTCTTTCATTAGTTCATCTCTCATGTTATATATTGGCATAATAATACCTCACACTACCCTCTCTGGTGGATTCTCACTTTCTGAAGTGATGGCATCCCATCATTAGTGCTCAGTTCATTTGAAAGGAATTTCCATTATGCTAATTTCAGCATTCAAAATTTACTTAAAAAGAATAGTCGTCACTTTAAACTTCTTTATGTGTTCTTAATTACTGACAACAACTGTATGCATATTGTGAAAAGTGATTAACAGTTAGCGTCAGTGTTGAAAGTTGCTCTGTCTCCATGACAATTTAATTATAATCAGTCATGACTACATAATGTGTTTTGAGTCAGAGTATTTGGACACTTTTACACACCTCACAAACAGCAGATATATGGTGAATGTTTAAGCAATAAGTTACTTGTTAAAATGGAAAGCAGCGTATCAGACTGCAGATATCGGATTAGAAGCCCACATGCACTGGTCTCCTAATGATTTCCCCGAAGTTTATCCCCTAACAGACTATGATAGTTTGTCTCGCTGCAAAGATGAGAAGAGAGACAAACAACCATGGTATCATTTTGTTCAAACACATTTAGGAGACCTCCCAGTCTGTAGTGTTTTTGAAGTTTAATAAGGTGGATGGAGGTGCTGTTTTCTATGATTTTTTTCTTCTTTCAATACCCCTTTTGAAATTGCTTACGGGAACCCTAGTCCAGCTCTGCTCTCAAATCACGCTGTTACCCTTCGGCAAGACATCAGGACAGTTAAAGTTTCTTGGTTCGATTCCTATTAAGAACTCAGTCCAGGGATCCTTTCACACCAGATTTCCCAACCACACAAGGTCACACACACACACACACACACACACACAGAGAGAGAGAAACACACACAGAGCTATCTGCCAAGATATACTTCCTGGTGGTTCAATGCCATCGATGAGCTTGGCACTGAAACTACACCCTGCTGCCCACTGGCTCTCTCTCTCTCACACACACACACACACACACACACACTAGCATCCCCCATCAGTTTTATTTCACTCTGACTATACTGCAAAGCCTGTCTGTCTCCGTGCAGAGGTGGAAATACATTGATGGAGGAGGGAGGGACATAGGTAGAAGAGAGAAATTGGAGTACATTTGAGAAAATGTGAATGAAGCAGAAGGGAAATATGATTTAGATCAAATGTAGCAATGATATATGGGTGTTTGACAATCCCACGAGTTACTGAAGACCCCTAGAGAAAGCATAGAGACATGGAGAGAGAAAGCAAAACTAAGGTAAGCATAGAAAAAGCATTGCTCCTGTTTACCTCTTTACCTGTTTACCTGGGTGACACCCCCCCCCCCCTTGGATTTCCCCCGGGAAAGTATACTGGCAAGGACAAACTAGAGCCACAGTGTTTGCCTTGGGAAAGACTGAGATAGATTGACAATGGTAAGAATCAGGAATGTGTTTAATCAGAGAATGATGATTTCTGCAGCTGTGGGGGATGGATCTGTGTGAGTGTGTGTGTCAGGCTTATGAATTCTAACTCTGTGGGGAAATAAGAACGATGAGGTGGTTGTTGTGCCACAGGCAAGTGCTGCATGGAAATATATGATGATAGTGCATGTGTCACTGCTGCAGCTTTCATATAGCAGCACACAACAGAATACAAGGAAGCAATGCGAGCAGGTGTAATCATAAGTAATTTTGGGAAAGGATTTTTTGTTATATGACTGCGTTGCTTGTTGGATTGGTACAGTGTAGTGGTGGATGGACAGAGCAGGTTTGTGTTGGCACGTATTTTGGCTTTCTGATTTGGTTCTATGCCAGTGGCAGCCCCACATTGCAATGTCACTGAGAGCATTGTGGAAAGATATTGGGAGATATTTTGGCAGGCATCATAATGATCACTCTGTCATTTCTTTGTCTTTCCCTGTCACACAATTAAAACGTCTTTAAAGGGTAACTTAACATCCCCCAGAAACCCTTGTCTTTGCTGACCTCCAGTGGTTTAACTTTTCACCTTGCTGCAGTGAAGTACAGGTGAACTCCAGTGATGCTGGGTGTGACCAGAGGTGAAACAGGCCTGAAACTTTCAAACAGAGAGGGCAGCAATACACTGCTTTTCAGCCTGGTGTTACGTTGCTCTTCAAGACAGTTTTTGTTAATAGTTCAGTAAATTAAGTGTTTTATTCATTTAAACGCTGTGTATGTTTATCCGTCAAGAAATGCTGACAAAGCACCTCAAAAGATAAATCAAAGTGAGGAGAATAAAAGAAAACAGCGCTGGAAACAATCAGTATTAAGTAGGTGATTTGTCAAAGAAAGTTATTACTTTGCCTGACACTAATATCTTTGTTTCTTTTGTCTTTGCTTTGGTAGGATGATTCCATCCAGCAGCAATGACTTCCTGGTTCGGGACCTCGCCGCTGGACGCAACTACGATCTTTGTGTCCTGGCCGTGTTTGACGATGTCATCACATCATTGACTGCAACGCGTCCTTTGGGCTGTCTGTCATTCACCACAGACACGGAGTTCAGCCAGTGCCAAGCATTGCACAGCCACTTCCTGGGTGGCACTATGATCATCATCATTGGAGGGATTATTGTTGCCTCTGTGCTGGTTTTTATTATCATCTTGATGATACGATACAAGGTTTACAGCAACCAAGGGGCAGGCCACGGAAAAGCAGGAATTGCGGCTACTGCGGCAAGGCCGCAAAGCAACGGACAAGGAGGAGGCGGACAGGTCCAAGTCCTCCCTCGCTCTGCCTCAAAAATGCCTGACAGTCAGGATGACCAAGCGCTAGCGCCATCCAGGGCCATGTCGCCTAGCAACAGAGACACTGTGGCATTGGTCGAGGAGGAGAGCAGTGGACGCAGCATAATGACAAGGACTGACTCCTCATTGGCCAATGAGGAGTTGCTTTCGCCCACCAAGGCCCGCTTCTCCTCCAGGGTTGCCATTGAGATGAAAAGCAGACCGCCATCTGTCGCCAAAGAGCCCACCTCCCCCAAGGAACCGGCAGGTAGTAGAGAGACAGACAGGGAGGCAGAGATAGACATAGAGGAGGGAAGCAGCAGAGCAAGGAGGAAGCATTTCAGAGAGGTGGAAAGAAAGACAAAAAGAAGTTGACAGAGAAAGAGCAGGAGGGGAGATGCAAAGAAGGGAGAACAAAAAAAAACACAGTCAAACAGAAAGAGATGGAGGATGAGAAATAGACAATGTGCGATTGAGGGTGTGAAATTGAGCAAGATAATAACGGAGAGTGGAACAGTGAGAAACTGAGTGAGTGTGAACGAGAGAATGAATAAGAGAGATGCCAACCTTGTGCACCGGGAAGATAGTAAGAGAGACAGAGGGTCGGACACGTGTTCAACTTTCTGTCTGCAGAGCTGAAGTAGCATCTAAAGATGAAGTTAACTCTCTTCTCTATGACTGTTGACAAATCAGATCATAGCTTCTCTCACTCTGAATAAGAAAGGTGTTTTTTGTTTGTTTTTTCACATGAAACAAAAAAACTTCAATTAACCTCCCTACAGTCTAGTGGAATTAACTTATAACCTTACATCCTCTAAGCTCATTGATTTCTGTTTTCTGCTCTTGCCAATTACCAGGCTTCATTTCTGAACAATGGAAGATGGTACATGCTAACTCAAAGGCTTCAAAGCTGTTAAGAAGTTTAAGAAACTACTGACTTTATTATGTTTGCCCAAGTGAGTTGAGCCTGATGCTGTGGCCTTGTTGCCAGAAGCTGCACTTCCAGGGCCTTATTTGTTTTTAATGCAAAGTTAGTTAGACTGCATCAGCGGCAAAATAAACCTTTGTGGGTTGGTGTTAGAGGAGAGAGGGATTTGGTAATGCAGGTGGGATCACCCATCGCACCACAGCTAACATTATTGAGGTTAGCGCTCCTTGTGTGTCCTCCATTAGTGTGCTACAAACTATTAGACTTTAAGCACCCTGAGAAGGCTTGTTTGCCATTAGAAATTAAACAACCAGAGCACTTAAGAGTAAAAAAGGAAAGTTACTTCAGGGCAAAGGAAAGGCTATTGAAGGTTGACTCAAACTCAATGCGAGATTGGAAGACATCCAAAAACCCTCATTTCCCCTTTATAAAAACTTAACATTTGTTAAAGGAATTCAAATTTGCAGATTTTTGCACTCTTTAAAAATGGATGTGTCTTTTTATTTATCACATCTTTGCAGTGTAAAAGATCCTGTAGAGTCTCTGGAGGGGCTTATAAAAGCGACAGGCATTACACATCAGCTTAAATGCATTTATTCTGTGAATATACTATTTTTATACATCTTTCCCAATATATTAGAATAAAAATAAGTTAACAACAATACATTTTGACACCACTGTAAGCTGTTCAGGCACTCTCTTCATAACATTTAACCTTCACTACAGTATACTGTATGTATGAATGTTTATACAGCTGTATACACTTAGTTCAGATTCTGCCCCCAAGGGTGCTCTCTATAGAAATCCGAGCAACTTGATTTAGATTCAGCTGGAGCGTAATTGAACCCCTCCAGGGGTAACAAAGCAGAATCCGGCAGACACTTATAATTTAGAAGGAATATACTATGCATAATGCACAAGACAACTAATGCAGTCACAACTATCATTAACGTATATACTGCGGTTTAAGAAACTGTAAGAAGAGAAGGCTGAAACCAGCCCGACCAGTAAAAGCAGTGTGTTGGTGGTGAGAGGCATACAAGTAATGGCAGTGAGCAGTACAAGCACTCAGCAGAAGCCAATGGCTGTAAGTAAAGTTTATTGATATAAAGTTTATTTGACAAAGTTATTCAGAATTATTAGAAATGTTAAAATACACAGAAAAAAGAAGGAAAAGAAAGCACGAAAACATCAATAAAATGCCTCAGAAAAGGGTTTTTATGATTTGTTATAAAAGGAGCACAGTCACAACCCAATTTGCCGCACTGAAATTGGTTAATTTCTTGAACTTGAGCTTTAGGCTCCATTCAGTGTGTCTTGATCTCTTGCCTCTCTTGTCTGCTCATGGATCAACCTCTTGTGCCAGCTTGAATACAGTATTTGTAGTTGCTACTGGCTTACTGACAGAATAGCTGTCAGAAAGCTGGTGGATGGTTGGCAAGAAAGAGACAGAGAGTGATAGAGACAATTTTTCTCACTTACTACAGTCATAATTTATTAATTTATTGTCATGGTGCATTCACAGTAATATTCAAGTAGTGTAAAAAGCATGACAGTGAAAGCACAATGCTGCACAATTGTAATATTGTGATATACTTCTTCCTTAACATGCAAGATACTGATGGAAATTTGCTTTTATGTAACTCAGTCACTGCCTGAAAAAGCTATTAGATAAAACCTACTTGTTATGCAATCAGGCCCCAGTTCTCTCGATTTAAACTTTTGAAGTATCTTGCACATGCTCACAGAGATGGCTTGAAATGCTCAATAGTGCTACAATAATAGGGAATCCACAAGCATGTGAATTTTCTTTTCGGGTAGATGTTCCCTGTACTAAGCCCACTCCAGGGTTTAGTACAGGGAACATCCCCTTTAACACTAATCCACTCAGGAAATTGTGGTTTCATTAGAACGATTAAATGGAGACACCATTTCACATGAGTGGCTTAAATAGCTGAGTCGAAATACGTTATCAGCGGCTGATATGTCATTCAATTGGCCTCCATGAATGGGTGGACGTTGATAGCAGGGAGGAGACAAGAGATCTGTGCAGAGCGCAGCAGCTTAGCCGGCAAGTTCAGGGAAAGTTTTCACCTTCATGAACTCTGCTGGATCTGTAGTCGGTCTGACATTTGTAACACAATTCAATGCGCTGGACATTGCTCACACTACAGTCTACAATTATTGTTTGAAGGAAGAGCTGCAAAGATTTCTGATGTCGTGAAGTGCCATACCAAGTAATTGGCTACCCTGGATATTAAGTGGCACAAGACACAGTTGTTTCCTAGTAATCTTGCTCACCTCTGAGGGGAAGTTTGTGCAGATGTAGTTCAGCAACTGTTATGAGAGGTTGACGGCCAAATTGGAGTTACAGAGGAGAGGAGTTGAGGAGTGCTCATTAGGGATTTAACAGGCTAGAATTTTGCAAACTGGGATATAGAACTTGACTTTGTTGTAGCATTGAGGTGCCACCATATGCACAAACTCAAACATTGCCCCTACAGGCCTAATTAACAGCTCTAACCTCATCTCAACCTTAACTACTGACTGAAGTGTGTCAGTCAAAAGAGGCTTCCAAAGAGCATCTCAGACTACAACAAGACAGACAAACAAGACAATTATTATAGTTTTTATTTTGACACTTTACCCAGGAAGAAAAAGTTACCGCTGGCCTTTGTGTTCTTTGTTTCCTCTCTTTGATTCCAGGTTCGTTGGCACTTTGAGGGCAACCTACAATGAGGGATAATACTCTCTGTGTTTGTACAAAGGCTGTTGGGGGTTTCTGAGGGTGTAGCTGTGTCTGATGTGTTTCACTGGTTGCTGCATTGCAGAGAAAGGCAACATTGATCTGATCAGAGAGAGAGCCGCAGTGAGTCAGAGCGCCTGAGGAACAGAGCAACTGACAGATACACAGAGAGACCCCATTAAAGGCCCACGGTTGTCAAAACTGTGACCCAACATGAAAAAATAGGCGCATTGTGGGTGATAGTTTTCCTTTTGTTTGTTTGCTTTTTTTGACTGTTTTGTTCCCATTCATATGTATGAATTGAAAACATAATTTTGAATTTGTTATTTTTGTAGTGTAAATGCCATCGTTATATGAAATTGCCATTTTGCCTCAGATATTTTTATATATTTTCAAGTCTATCTTAAAATGAGAGACTCACATTGAAAGAGTTATTAGTTTCTGTAATCATGTACTAAAGTGATCCTTTTCCTAGACCGTTGTAAGAAATAGGAGACAAAATCCACATTCTTCCTTCTCTAGCTGAAGTTAATATGAGTTTTCAGCAGTCTACGTTAGACAGATCAAGTGGGTGTCTTCCAGAGTTACAGTCCTTTTAGTGGGATATTCTGTCTTTGTGTTTCTACTGTATCTGTCTACCATGGCTCAGAAACGAGACAAAAATCCTACCAAACAGACAATAACTGCGATATACTCACTTGATCTGGCTAACTCAGACTGCTGAAACCTCATAATAACTTCTGCTGAACCTTTTAATGCATTTTTGCATGGAAGGAGGACTGTTGATTTTGTCCCTCATCCTTTACAGTACAGTACAGTCACACTAGGAGGAAATCCGCAGCAATAACTCGTACGTATGGGGTCTGTGAGTATTGTATTAACATAGACAGGAAACCCCTTTATTAGAAAATAATAAATCAATAAACAAATACACAGTAGAGAACACTTTGGCACTCATGGTGTCACCTTGGAGCTTGAGATCGAGCTTGTGACAGGATGCTGCATGTGGATTCAGAAGTAGCTCTTTAGCCTGAATACTAAGTGGGGAATTTTCTCCCTGGATTAGCAGTAATTATATGCTTGACACAAACATATTATGATTATGTCAAGCAAAGTGCTATTAGTTCAAGAACAGCCAACCAAACACTGAGTGTGTGTGTGTGTGTGTGTGTGATGTATTAATCAAGTTGTGGGAACAAAAATCTCTTTACACAATCACATTGTGGGGACACAAAACATGTCCCCCACTAGGTAAACTATTATTTTTATCGGGTTAAGACTTACCTTTAGGTTACATTTAGGGCGAGGATAAAGTTAATGAATGTACCGTTAAGTCAATGCAATGTCCTTACAGTGACGAAAACAAGTGTTTGTGTGTGCGTCTGTAAGCTCAGGGTTAGCAACCAAATCCCTGCAGGGTGTGTATGCATTTGTGTGTTGTTATGTACAAGGTTTAACTGCCTTGAGCCAGCGCAAATGCTCCCACAAGGTTAGGCCAGATAGAAAAATAGTCGAGGATAACACAAGGGTGTGTGTGACTGTGTGAAGTGCAAGAGTGTGTTCTCCCCATGGCCCATTCATGACCCTGTAGCCTGTCTGTCCTCCGTGTATTTTAATCTATCATCACTCCTTTCAGTGTCATCCCGTATGCCCGGCCTCATTCTTCACCGCCGTCTGTCTCTCTGAATTCTTCTCTCGGAATCTCCCTCTCTCTCCCCCTCCCGCTGTGTTTCTCAGGCTCTCTCTGTCACTTTCTCTCTTCTTCACCAGCTTTCTGACTGTGCCGACGTCTTTGCTTCCTCCCTCTCCGCCATTTTTCGGTGCTGTTTTGCTGCATCTGTATCAGTGTTTTTCTGTTTCTTATTGTTTCTCTCCATGTCTCTCTCACTCTTTTGCTGTTTCCCTCTCTCTTTCTTTTCTGTCTCTTGGACGCCTCCAGCAGCAGACGACAGGCGGCTTCATAGTGTCGAATGGAGAGACTTTAAGATCTGAAGGTCTCTTGGCCTCACAAAGGGAGCGCACCAACACCACACACAGAGTAATGACTGGCACTTAAAACTTAAGCACTCCCTGAATTTTGTTCCTGTAGTCTTCCTACAGTTTCTCCCTTTCTCTCACCCTGTGTCACTTCTCCTCACCCGTCTGTCCCTTACTGCAGCCTCACTCCTGTGTAGCATGCTGCGATCTGACCCTTTCTTTTGGGGTTTCTTGTTTTCTGGTCAGGTCAGTTCACACAAATAACGAAAAACATATTTTGTTACATTCTTCTAGGGGTTTTGTGTGCTAAGGTTTTGAGATATCCCTCCTTGACATTCCTGCATCCATCCTAATACAATGAAGCAAATGGAATTTCATATGTGGTACTAACATCATAGATCAATTACATTAAACTTTTTCAACAGCAACATTTCTTTCTCGAGCTGCAACAATTAGTCGATTAATCGATTAGCTGACACAAATTTAATCGGCAACCATTTTGATAATAAATTAATAATTTCAGTCTTTTTTTAAAAAAAGCAAAAATGGCATTCATTTCATCAACATTCCCTCATCCCAGCGTTTCAAATGTGATCACATAAAACAAGCAATCTGAATGTGTCACCTTAGGCTCTGAGCAATGAGTTATAATCAGCTGATTAATTGATGATGAAAATAATTGTTGCAGCGCTGATAACGTCCCTCACAGTGAACATTATTCATTGAAATGTCCGTCTACTGAAGAATAGCTCCTATGAAAACTGTTAAAAGGCTCTCAGGATTATCCAGAGGGACACTTTGTTGATGTTGATTTTTTTCAGATGTAATTTCTTCATGCTCTGAGCAACACAAACAGCTCCATTCACCTTTATTGTATTTGGGTCGAGGCAGGAATCTCAACTATCTCAAAATCTCGGCAAATTAAACCCATCTGCATGGCTACATACCACTACAGGAAGTGACTTTTTGTAATGTGGGTGAACTGATCCTTTAATACCGTTTCTTTTCATTTCTCATTAGCAGTCTCTTTCATTTGTCCTTTCCTTCTCTTTTTCCCTCTTTCCTGGCCCACCTCTTTCAGTCTCTATTGATTATCTCTGTATATTTCTGATTCTTTCTTTAATTTTCCCTATATTTCTGTCATCTGCCTTCTTATTTCTGTTCTTCCCTTGTTTTCTTTTTAATGATATCTCTCCTTTTATTGTTTTTCTTCTTATCTATCACACTCGTTTCTTTTTTTTCCCCTTCCCTACCATCCCTTCGTCTCCTTTCTGCTGGCACATCCTTTTTCTCTAATGCTCTGTTTGCAAATACTGTTTATTTTTAATCCCGTATTACCTCTCCTTTCCCTGTCTGTTTTCAATTTATAACACCTTTTTTCTGTGTAGTTATTTTTTTAATTTCGTATGTCCTTCCTGTCCATCTCCTCACCACTCACACTGCGTTATCGTCTTCACATACTGCCTTCTCCTCTCTCCTCTCTGTATCACTCCATCTCCTTCATCCATCTGCATGGTATAAAGAGCGATGGAGGAGAAGAGGGGGGAGAAGTGGAGGATGATGGAGGAGAAGACAGTGGAGATGTGCAGTGGTTGTGATGGATGAATACAGACTGAGGCATTAAGAAGACTCTGCTTCATTCTTAAACTGACACAATAAGCACTGGCTGTACATAAATGCTGTTAAGAAATATTCCTCCTGACAAATACAGTTAAGAAATGCTCTCCTGACAAACATACACATTACAAATAACAGCTGCAGCAATATACTACCACAGCAAGTACAGCTCCATCACTCTCCAAGCTATCGCACTTCTTTGCTTTTCCTTGTCAGCAGACGTCGCTTATGCAGGCAATCGCATTTGTTATATCTACCAGCAGTAGAGTTGCACTCTCGCACAGCTCTCACAAAAATAGAAAGAGATTCTACGACGTTAACAAGTTAAGACAAGGGACATATGAAAACCTTTTTGCTATGTTAGAAGTCAATGGATATTACATCACGTATTACATGAGAACATTGTTTCCATTAGTCGTAAATACACATGCAACTTAATGCTTTCAGTGGCATTTGGATATGAAGCCAAACAAGCCATTGCGTCTTTTCAACCTAAAAGAAACCTGACAAAACAAGTCGAAACATACTGAATTGTGAGCCGCGTCCTTTTCATTTGTCCGGCTCCGAGACAAGTCTGATGTTACCACAAAGTCAGGGGAAAAGAACATGACATTTGAACCTTTACTTCCTCCAGTTTCATATTGTTTCACTTTCTTCTGTTTCCCCTAAGGAGGTAATAAACTCACAAAAAATACAAACGGTTTCTCTGTGAATATTAGCTTTTCTTAAACTTTTAAGTCACGACTGAAGTTATGAAAACAAATGAAACAGCCCCCTCAGAGTATCTTATAAATCAGGCCTGTGGGTAGGAGGCCTAGTCTAGTTCAACTTGGGACACCGAACAACAGAAGTTAAAGCCACTTAAAGTTCAATTGTGCTTTCCCAGCAGTGATATTCTTAATGTTCTGTGTTATTACTATTCGAATTGGTGTATTCCAGATCTTGTTGTGTCTTTTAGACCTCTGCTGTTTTAACTATTTTGTTCCCAGAACCTTGGTTTTCTATCCCTTTGTCAAGACCTGATGTTCTACTCCAGATCCCTGATTTTTTAACCCCTTTATCCTAAATATAATACAGTATCTTTTATGTTCTACTTTCAAACCTTTGTGTTCTTGCTCTCCTGTTTTTCTAGAACCCTGATGTTGTTGTTCTGAGTGGCAGATGTGGAGAATGAACGTCACCACCAGGGAGAAGCTGGTGAAAACTCTGAAGAAAAAAGGCCCTATGGCTCCTCTCCCGTATCTCCTGTTTACTGTACCCATTACTTTGTTTCCATGAATATCATGGGGTTATAGACCTGTACTGTCTGGTTTACTTTTAACTGCTAATCTTGGTTCTCATGTCTGGATCGGACGACCGTGTCAAGGCCCTGTGTCTGTTTGGCTGTTGATTGGCCAGTTGCTGCAGGATCCAGCTGTCGGTGTGATTATCTTAATCACTTTGTAATGGAACAGCACACACTGGACGCTGAATTTCCCTCTTTGAAACATCTGTATCAGTGTGGAAGTGGATACAGTGGGCATAGATCATTTAAAAAGCAACATAAAGAGGCACATGGATACGTCTCAACATAAAAATGGACAGAAAACATGAATGAACCTCTCACCGTCTGGAGCAGCATCAACATACACAGACAGATACCGAGTGGATGGTAAAAACAGACAGACAGAAAGAGAAATGGCTAACTAGTAAAAGTTGGATGCATAGATAATCACAATTAAACCTTGATATATAATATGTTAGACTGCACAAACAGAAAGGGAATAATATCACACAGAAAAAGCATCTGGATGGGTCTGTTTTTTTGGATATGAACATACTGTATGTTAAACAAACAATAATGGCTCACTGTTTCTGCAACTAAACATATGGCTGGCTCTAAGTGGCCCCCCTTTATTAATCCACGTGGAATAATGCAATCCTGCTTAATTGAACTGAGCTGAGCTAAGCTGATCCCAGCTGGGCTGAACTGGAGCTGGATCTGAACCTTGACTGGACCCTGTCATCTCTCAATCAGAAGTCTGGTTTTAAAAAGCACATACAGCACATAAGGAAACCTAAACTGAACTGGTTTGACCTGGACGGACCTGAATAAACCTGGACCCAGTGGAGCCTGAACTAGAGCTGCACACTGGTAAAGGACTCAGACTATGCAGTGATCGGATGCAGACTAAACTGGACTAGACTAGACAGGCCTGTCATCTATCGATCTGTGTATTCTACTGCTCTGGTCCAGTATCTACTGCTTACCACTGGATGAGACTGGTGAGGACCTTGTGGACCTTTACCAGCCTCTCTCACCTCTCTCCAGGCCCACTTAAACAGGTGAGTAATCTGCTGATTAGCCCATTAACCTAACCAAACAAGCAGCCAAATGAGAAGTTCTGTCACCCAAAGACCCGGGCTCATTAATTAGTGTGACATATGGTAACCCACTGGCAGTCACCTTGGCTGTCCACCAATTTTGGGTCCTACCCCATAGTTCAAGACACACTTACACTTTGCAGCGTCTCCTCCTGCCGCGAGTCGTCTGTAACCTAATGAGGGCAGCGCTTTAACGAGTGCCATCTAATTGCTGTCAGCTAGACAATTAGAGAGCCACCTTGGCTAAACGATCTGCTTCGTTACTACTCTCCACTGACAATATCGCAACAGGCGACAGGAAATGCATCCTCCCTCCTGCTTGTTTCTTGCTCTTTTAGAGTCACTCCTTATCTCACACTCCTCTCTCCTACTCCATCTCTCTCTCTCTCCCTCTCTGTCAATCAGATGCCTCTTGTTTTTCTCCTGCCTGCCCGCGGCAGTGATCGAACACTGGTGGAGAATATAATGTGCTGGGAGAGGATATGGTTATGAGCTAACACCACAGCCTCAGGGATGGACTTTGCCTGTGCAAGAGGGGGTGAAGGGGGGGGTCAGCAATTTCTCTTTAGTCATGGGCAGAGGCTGATGTCTGATGCTGCAGAATTGAAGAAGTCCCCAGGCTAGAGAGATTTTCACTGTCAAAATTAAATTACACATTTATTAGAGGTAATAAATAGCATATTCTGTTAAGTAGTCAAATTTTAGAAATCTAGCTCCCCACTGAATAGAGAACTGCCTGAGTTATAAACCTATTCAAAGGAAAAACAGCACAGTAGCAGTTGAATAGTGCCCTAACTGCCATTTACACTTTCAAATTATCCCTTAACATGTCATGTTCCTGGCATACAACTGCTGTTTCAACAGGTAAATATATAAGTAACGATTAAAGTGCTCTCTAGTGGACTTCAAGTGGAACACTGGTCCAATCATTTGCTAATCAAGGATTATTATTAAATAACTACATTATATCCATTCAGACTTATTTTAAGTAATGGGACTACCTTATTTACAAATGTATATGTAATATGCTTTTCAGACGACATACAGTATATAGTAATTACGATTGAATATAATTATCATGAACTACTCTCATCATGCATGGGTATGTTTCCTTTAATTGCAGCAGTTCTGTGTAACACAAAATTGGACTCATTGTTTGTGCAGTGGTGTTGAATAACTGTTAGTACATTGGATTGGTTTTCTATTCCCATTATTGCCTTACTTCACTTGACTATTTCAAGTAAATTTCAATTTGGCCAAAGATAATTTATTCAGCCTGACATCCATGAATACACACCCACATAAACAAACTGTGAGAGGATGTTTTTTTGAATGAGGATATGCAGAGAGGGAGAAAAGGGAAAGAGGAGAAAAGAAGATGGGATGATGCAAATATAAACATACAAAATAAGAAAGAGTCAAGTCATAACCTATTATTTTATCATTTTATATTTTTTGTTTGGCAATTTCATTTTGATATGTGTCACCAGTGGACTCATGCACAACATCTTATTACGCTGATAAATAATACAACTAAAAAATAAAAAATAAAAACTGTAACATTCAAAGGACAGATAAAGTAGTGATATAACAGTGATTTCTGTAGTGTTTTGACTAGACAGCGAACCAAAGACGTTATTTTCTACAGTAAGTGATGGTTACAAAATGTTGCAGGGACCACCAGTAATGACAACCGTCTCCAGTTTTAATTTACATTTCAATAACAAAGAGTTCATTGTTCGTTCAGTAATAATAGCAGTGAATCACTCGGTCAGTCTTTCTGGTCCTGTACACAGATGCAAGAACCAGAGTGGCTATCAAGGGCACTTCTATCATAGTTATCTCTTTTTATACACCTATGACTCTGTAACTATCTGTGTGTTTGTGTGTGTGTGTGTGTGTGTCCTCTCAGGACAGCCTGAACAGTGCGAGTATGATTGCAGATGTCAGACACCAGAAGCTGTTTACACAAACATTTCCTCTCTCCGTTGTTGCTGGTGATTGCCATCTCGTCCATTTCTTACACGCACACACGCGTGCCAGAGAGAGAGAGAGAACATAAGACAAATAAACAAACTAAAAGCATGGTATAAAATAGATCCCACATGAAAAAAAAAGCTCCATAAAGTGCCCTCAGTTGTGTTTAAAAGTTAAAGGAGAATACCAACCTATCTTCATCTTAGTCTTTAGACTCTGGTTGCAGTTGTTGTTTTCATTCACATAATAAGTTTGGATGGATCATATGCTGCACTTTCAATTTTTCGACTGAGTGTCAAGCTCATTTACCTGGTGGGTAGGTATTGTGAAGGAATAAATAGATTTTACCCTGTAGCGTTTTACAGTATCTAATTCATCATCACAAAATAATGATATATTTTGTTACACCGGAGGGATGATGCTGCAATGGCAGAACAGGTAGAAAGGACATTTGATTACTGTGATCTCCTTTGTTACAATCAATATGGTTTCCATGCCAAGGACAAATGTATTAATTTCATTCCAGTGTGTTTAGAAAGTTTTAAATGTTGAACCCGTCTGGCACTGTAAAACTTAAAAAAAATAAAAATAAAAAAAACTTTACTTGGCATCACATTAGCGCTGGGACATTGACTTACAAGAGCATGTCACTCCAATACAGCATAACTTTGTTTTGCTGTCATCCTGTTTGAGTCATGTGTGGCTACATGAGAGAATACGTCAAGTTTACATGTCTTTGCAGCAGAAAAAAAAAAAATCTGTAGTGTCAGCTCCAGAAATAAATCCAGGCTTTATTTCCTTTTCTTTCTCTCAGTCATAAAATTTAATCAAGCTTGCTAGATGCTCCGCAGACACCTTGATGATGATGGTGATGAATGACTGATACGTTGTTCCCTCCTCCCTGACACTGTTCATTGCTCTCCTCCCTATCCGCGGTCAAGTGGTCACCAAGGCACATTAAGAGCTTATTATCTTGACTGAAATATGTTCATCTTGTATGACTACAAATATGGGGGGGGGGGTGTGAGGAGGCCATATGTGCACCAATTATATTTTCATTAAAGTTTCCGTTAGTATGATCCATTTGTACTTTCTAGGCTCTGGAGGGAAAACACTTTAAGGAACTTCAACATTTTGGGAAATGCGCTTATTCGCTTTCTTGCCTTTCTTGTTAGATGAGCAGAACGATACCACACTCACACTTGTCAGGGGCCACAGCTAGCAGCCGGTTAACTTAGCTTAGCATAAGACTGCAAACAGGGGGAAACAGCTAGTCTGTCTGTGTCCAAAGGTAACACCATCTTAATTACCAGCTCACTAATTACTGCATTTTATGTTGCTTGTTTAATTCGTACACAAACAGAAATGTTTGGACTATTTGGGTGCGTGCAGGAATTCGCTGCCAAGCTAACTGTTTCCCCGTTTTCAGTCTTTATGCTAAGCTGAGCTAACCAGCTGCTGGCTGTAGCATTATATATTTAACTGACAAATATGATATTGGTATGTTTTTCTCATTTGAAAGAGGGAGAATAAGTTTATTTCCCAAAATGTCAAACTATTCCTTTAAATATGTTCACCAAATGTGTGTTATACTGCTCTTCCAAACATAGCTTTGTAAAGAAAAGTGAAATATTGATGTCTTTCATTCTCCCAAATCCACAAGGAATGAACTGGTAATCACTTAACTTGATGGTGTGAACCAGACACGTGTTTTAAGTTGCACCATGTCACTTCAGTTAAACGGGGCTTGTGAACTGTAGCAAGGTCTTGTTTTACTTAATGTGACAGCTTCCATCTGTGGCCATTTTGCAGCAGCATTTATGAGTCCCTCCTAGCAACCATTCAGTTTATTTCATTTACAGAGGCCAAAACGGCACAGTGAGGAACCCACAGACTGTAGTTGTTATTACAACCTTAATGTAGAGGAGATGTAGTGCGCTCTCCCTCTGTGTGGGCTGATGGGCCATGCTATGACTTCAATTTGAGCAGCAAGTCACATCTGGGGGCTGATGTGGCAGTGATGTAGCTAGATGTGGCCATGCATACATTACTGCATTTGAATAAAAGACGTCTCTCTCAAACACACACACACACACACACACACACATTTATACAGTAGAGAGACACACTCTGTCTTTGCATATAGGCTCCATATGTTTTCTCCTCCCCTTTCTCACTCACACAGCTGGAAAGCCATGTGTAATGAGCGCAGGGTCCAGCAGCGATATGTCGGAGACCCCAGGGTCATTTTTAGATATGGAAGTGTGTGTGTGTGTGTGTGTGTGTGTGTGTGTGTGTGTGCACCCCAGTGTTGTCTGACCTGTGGTGATGTAAGATGAGTGTCCTACAAGAGCATGACAAGGTGAACAATGCCTGCGGTAAGGAGGAGAAGAGAAAGAGACAAAGGAAGGGAGAAAAGATAAAAGGGGGAAGGAAGCGCAGAGGGAGGACAGGAAGTGGGGAGAATAAGAGAAGAGAGAGACGGAGGGAGGGATACACGCAACAGGGACAGGTTTTCATGTACTGGGAGGGAGGGAAGAGGGATAAAGTGAGAATACAGGGAAGGAATGTTAAAAATAGAGTATACAAGAGAGAGAAAGAAACAGAGGAGGAGTAGGGCTCGGTAAGATAATTCAAAATTTGCATAAATGCGCTT
Source organism: Macquaria ambigua (assembly GCA_008360985.2). Classification (NCBI taxonomy): domain Eukaryota; kingdom Metazoa; phylum Chordata; class Actinopteri; order Centrarchiformes; family Percichthyidae; genus Macquaria; species Macquaria ambigua. Next base: position 111,134 of record VMKM01000611.1, on the reverse strand, counting down.
GTTCAGTGTAGGTTGACATGGTATTCCAGTATGTATGGATGCTCCAGCGATGATCTTATTTTGCCAATATGGCTTCTTGAATAAAAATAATAGGGAGAAGAGCGAAATGGGGGAGAGAGGCTGTACAAGGTAAGCAGCTTTATAAATAAGAAGTAAAGGAGAAAGGGGAAATGCAAGGATTCTAAAAAGGAGGAGGAAAATTAGGAGAGGAGATGTGAAGCAGATGGGCAAGAGTAAAGGAGAAGTAGAAGAAAAGGACGAGAAAAGGAAAGGAGGAGAAAACAGAAGGAGAAGAGTGAGTGGGATGTGCGGAGGATTACTCAGTGTGTATTGAGCTCCAGCTGTATTGTGCTGTGAGGTGTCTTTGGTCCCTCAGAAAGAAAACATGGTAGTATGAATAATAGATGACACAACATGTACACGTACACACAGTGCATGTTTATTTTTGTGCGTGTTTGTTGTGTGGCTCCTTTAACCCTTTTAACTGCTTGAAAGAGACAGATGACGGCGAGATGATGTGCTCAACACATGGACACAGTCAAAAGGGATTTTCCGTGGAAAGATCCTGCGACCTCACATTGATACGTGTGTGTTTGTGAGGACAAGATGAACTAAGTGAGCATGTGTTGATACTTCATCATGAATGAGCATGTCCCTCTGAGTTATTCAGCTGATGGATTCATATGTCAGTCATACTAAAAAGTTGACATTTCTGCCAGTCGGCCACCCAGGAAAAAAACATCTGGAAAGCTGTGAATACTAAACTACCCCTGAAGTAGCCTCAGAAAAATAAAAATAAAAATGCAGCTTTCTGGGCAGTGTTCGGCACTAAAATGTGAGCGCCGCTGGGATTTGTTCTGCAAAAGATCTTGCTCTCAGTGTTCCAGCGTCAGTTTGTGAAGGTCAGTAGCACAGCACATTCAGCTGTTTAAAAGCACTGCTGTCAAGTTGTGTATTCAATAAAAGTCTACAGCCCGCTACCCTTACCCCATCAAATAGAGTGATTTTGGAATATGAATTTAAAAGCCAAAAACATGAAGTCTAATGATTATCACATGAATCCCACTTTGAAATATCACATTAGTGTACATATGCTTTTACACTGTTCTCAGTATATTTGCACCATTTCTTAATAATAATAATAATAAAATAAAATAAAAACATTTAACTGATAAAACAGTACTGATTTTATTGGATGGTTTTGATGGCTCTTTTTTCATTAGAGCACATCTGTCAGATACATGCATACTGCAGCACTGAAAGTGATTTAAACTCCTGGTTCAGGACAGCAGAATAATCGTTAATTGGCAGTGAGAGCCTGCGATGCAAATGAGGGAGCAGCGATTATATTTATAACCATTTTAAAAATTAAACACGATAGCAACCGAGACTGGCTGATATTTAGTGATACACGGACTTGTAAAAGTCAATTGTGTTGCAACTCAGAGGATCGTGTGTGTGTGTGTGTGTGTGAAAGAGGGAGAGAGAGAGAGTCAGTATAGCAGCAGTGGCTGCAGAAAGAGAAGCTATAATTGGATGCTGCAGATTTACCACTCAGCATTAGTTGATATATAAAGTTCGTATATATAAAACTCTCTCTCCCTCTCTCTGCTTTCTGCCACCAGCTTTACCTGCATCTCATTGGCGGTACAGTACTGGAACTGTTTGATGCATGGTGCACCTTCAGGATGCAAACAAATGGGAAAAAAAGAAAAGGGGTAGCACTCTTCAGCTGGTTACAAAATGATACAGCAAACCAGAAAATACCTTGAGCAGGTTACATATAAATGGTGTTTTCCCAATGCTAACCGTAAACTGTATTTCAGGGATGAACATTTTCAAGGTTGTTACAGCACTGTGCGGTGTACTTTACCTCAGGAGCCCAGTATACAGTCTAGCATATTAATAGAAAGTTCAGTATAGTAGCTTGCTAGTCTTACTGCAAGCATTATGCAGGTTTATTGACATGTTGCATCACTTTTACACTATACTCACAATAGAACATTCTATGCATTTATTGCAGTATGATATGAATTAACCTAGTTTAACCTCAAGCATTGTCCTTCACATTGTTTCAAAACTGTGCTGTGTGTTACCGTATATTTGGCTCTTTAACGTCTCATAATTACATCCCAGTCTTGCCTTTCTTTTCTTTTGCCTTACAAGTGACACAAAATGTGAAGTGCTAATGAAATAGCCACCAAATCAATGGTAGTGCAAGCATTCACACATTTATCGCCTACAAGGACTTTGAGTTAGCACCATTCCATTTATCTCTCTCAGCAGAAACCCATTTCCTTCTGCAGGCAGGAGAGAAAATGGGACTGTTGTTGGATTCAAATCTTGGGCCGGTTTAAGGTTTTAGCTTCAGACCAGCCCTATGGCTGTTATATTGGCAGCTTTACACCGAAAACGCTGATGCAGTTTATTTGTACTGGGGGAGAATGAGATGATGGTGAGATTCGAGACCGTTCAATTTGGACATTGGACTCTTTTAGATGTTAGAAACATTAAGTGCTCTGTAGTGCCCCATTGGATTATTGGCGGATTCAAAGCTTTACGCAAATAATGGTGTCAAGGGGAACAGAGTGAAGTTTAGTATTGAGAGACAAGGTTTTGTTTCAAAATGTCAGGCTGAACAAAGCCTTGGAGTTGATGTTTCTGTTGCTGTTAAATGCTTAGTTTATTACAGAGTTGTGTTGCAGTGAAAGGCTAGGCCTGGTGTTTTGTTTAGATGGGTTTATTGGTAAAGGTGTCTAGGTTTATTTTGTCAAGATGTGGGCAATGTTTATTTAGCATTAGACTTTTTAACAGGTCTTTAAGGGATTAGTCTTTGGTAATCTGCTTTATTTGTCATACAATCCAGGATCGTTTTGTCTATGTATGGTGCGGGTTGGACCAAACATTAAATGCATTACTACTTTACATTTTAAATAATGCATGCTGCTGCTTTGAATACAAAAAATATGCACCAGAGAACTCCATATAACGCTAAATATTGCTTTATTTTTGCCATATACTCTGAGATACAGACAAAAACTTTAGCTTTGAAACCATAGTAGTGTCATGTTATCCTTGTCCAGATAGGATTACACATCTTTAAACAATCATCAGCGGAAGTTCAAGTATGATTAAGATATATGTCAGATGAAGTTGTGGCTTACAGTAACGTGTAGGCAGTAATCAGAGAGTGCTTGCATGTCTGTTTGTCAGTTCATGCACATGTTACAGTGTATTAGGAAGGGCTGGAAGTGGTCTAATCACTTGAACCAACATTTAGTAGAATTTGTAGCCTGCTAGTGAGAGTGCATATCTCGAAGACTGCCGGTGTTAGTCTCAGTCGGTTCAAACCCCTTAGATCCTATCCTCCACTGTGTGCCACACTGAAAGGTGGAAGAAGTGGGTGGGCAGTTATAAGGAAAAATGGCTAATTAACTGTTCTGTCATGAATCAGTTATTAAATGGGACCATTTTCCACTGCGGATAACCTGTGTCATTGTAACACAGAAAGAAAACGTGCTCAACGCTATCTCAGCTGTGACAGGCAGTGATGTCAACTGCAGAACCTCAATAGGGGCCACTACCAGGTCATTAAGACTCTCACCGAGTGTTCAGTCAAAAAAAATAAATAAATAAAATAAAAAGACAAAATGTTAAGCCAAGTTCATCCTGAATTGTTCTGTCTGAGCCCTCTGGGAGGGCACTCCCTCTATGGCAGTGCAGTGGTCTCATTAAAATGGATGAGGGCCTTGCGTCGTTTCACACAGTGCTAATGTCGGCCTGAACATGGCCTTGGGGATCTGTTTTTGTGCAGGACTTGCTTGCTCAGTTGCTGTGTGATTTTTGTCACATGCAAGTCCCCTTTTTGGTAGAGAGGTGCAAATGAAGTTGTATTTACAATGCAATTTTTGTTCTCATTTTGGAGTGAAATCGTGCTTCCACTTCTAGCACTTATACCTCTCCTGTGTATTGAGGTTTGCGTCTTTCACTATAATATAGATAATCATAGGATCGTTAACTGTTTTGATGCAGACGCTGTGATGGATTCACTTAGTTGGTGACTGTTACCAACAATCATCCACAACTTCTTAAAAATGTAAAATGTAATATAGGCTCCTTCCCTTTTTGAAGATAAATGATACATACCTGTTGCCGTAGAAAAATAGCAATAACAGTCCAAGTACCAATTCCTTTGGATAGTGTAAGTAATATTTTTTGCTCTCAGTTTAAATACGTTTTTTCATGCACAGTTGTGGCATTTAATGTATTCATGTAAAGGTACACAAATATAATAGATTAAGTAAACAAAAATCTAACTAAATGGCACATTTCCTCCGCTTCAGGAATTTCAGTGTCTCTTAAAATGTAAATCCAACTTAAAAAGGGATATCATCTGCCCTTGGAGGTTTGTGCTTTGGGATTCTCTGCCACCCAAAGGGAAGTGGTTTTCTCTTAGGAATACCAGCTTGGACTCCAGGCTCATTAGGAAACTATACGCTGAGTAATAGCTCTATGTGATGATTCTTCCATTAGAAAATATTAACTTTTAATTTTACTGGTGTTGAAGTAGACTTCCACTGGAAGCCTTTTTTAAGAGCCTTCAGATGTGCCTATTCTGAGCTATGGTGTACTGGTGTTAGCGCATTGGTGCAAAATTGTAGTGCCACACAGGAATTGATGATTTTGTGCTTGTTTAGAATAAAAATGATAAGAATAATCTGCATGTGTTTCTCAATCCACTGTTTTGTGCAAGCACCAGGCAGCACACACTTGTTAAGTATGTAAGGTCATTTCCAGGGAGTTGCTGTTGTGCTACGTTATCACATAGAACTTTATAGTGCCTGACAGGAGCTGATTTGCTGACCATTACTGAAGGCTGTCCCTGCACCTGCACACTCTGTGTATTCTTCTGTACTGCTAATAATGTGTTCACTCTGCTTCTGTCACTTTTCCAGATTTCACCACACATCATTAAGGTTTTCTACCCTCCATATTTTGTTTACCATTTAGTGTTAGAGTGGGGGACTGCAGGAGGCATTTGTTTTGTCCATTTATTTATTTTTTTTAACCAATAACATTAAACTATACTCTGTTTCTGCCAACCACTCAATGAGCAATTTGAGAATAGCACCAGGTTTCCCCCAAGAGGACCACTTACAGTGTGACAGCTAATCATTTTAGCATGCTCACATTACACTGCTAATGAGGCCAGCAGTGGGAGGATGGAACAAGGAGGATGGTGGGCCGGCCAATTGCCTTCCATCACATTTTTCCCATAAATCTATAGTCACTTAGCAGAATACATTTAGTAATTTGTCTTAACAGGAATCAAATTTTCCAACATATATTCTATGTTTTTTACATTTTACATGTTATTTTACATTTTTAACAGTTTTGCATTATAAGCAGAATGCAGAGATGACATGAATCAGTCAAAGGTTGATGAAACACTTGATTTCACTGGATTATAAGCCTAGTTAGTTTCAGCATCTACAGCAGAGCACTGAGAATGAGAAAGCTGGCATTCTGTTTGTCTTGTCCATCAGTGTTAGTCTCACTTTTTGTTCAAATAGGGAACAATATAAATGTAACTAAATAATGTGGGTTGTAGATGTTTTCTCATCAGAGTTGCCCAGAAAGTAGCTGTCTGTCATGGCCACCCCTTTGCAGTTTAAAGTAGATGAAGTGCTCTTCAAAAAATGAAGTGTAATCAGCTGCTGATTTGGCCTGGTCTGATCCACAGAGATGCAACCGACTCTGGCTCTGCGGCCTTGTTTAGAAAAAGAAATCGCACAAGTACACACATACACCAAAACACACTTACAGCGTTTTGCTCATGACACACAAAGTACAAATGTTATTCAGAAAAAAAACAGCTAAACACATCTTTTTGCCTAAGGCTGAAAATATGGAACACGGGTGTTGATAAACCCTGCTTTGGGATTGGAAATCTTCAGATATTCAGTTTTGCATCACAGAATTACATCGTTACATTTTTCATGTTTGGAATTATATATCTCAGATTTTAAATCAACTTTGGGTTTATACCCAAAACTGCTTTAGTCATCTGCCATGACTTACACATGTTTTGAATGATGGTGAATATATATATATTTTTTTCTTTTTTTTTTTTTTTTTGAGACAAAGACAAAACACACAGTAGTTTGGCTAAACCACAGTTAAAATGCAAGCTAATTCCTTCTTTTCTCTTTTTGTCTTTCTTTCTTTCAGACCCGGTGATCAGGAGGAAAGCCACAAGTCAGAAGTCAAGAAGGAAACAGATAAGAGAGAAAAAAATAAAGTAGCGGGGTATCAGTTAGCCAAATCTCGTCAGTTCCAGTCATTCAGAAACATTTTTATCAAAATCATCATCATTACTGTCATCACTGAATAAGTTTACAGGTCCAGAGTTCTACATTGGAAATCAAAATACTTTAATGTAAAGAAAAATTCTGTCTGACTGCATTGGTAACATCTAGTCATCCAGGCCCTTCTTACATGTTCATTACCACCATGGAGTGCGTTTACATGCACACAGCATGACTGATAACAGGTCTCACTTAATGTTCTATTTCTGAAGAGTTACATCTTCATACGTGTCTGACAGATATTTCTTTATATTAATCATCAGAATGACACAGGTGCTCTATATAAGCACCTCTCTCATCATTCTCATGCTTTGACTCAAGACTCCATGCTGGTTGTTGTAAATGGGATATGTGGGTACACAGGTGCCATCTCAGACATGTACTATCCATATGTGTGTGCACGTAATTGCACTCATGGCCATTCTCATGTGTCATCATTATCATTATCATCATGATTGTTATGGTTCCCTGCAGAAATGTAAGTTGGCAGAAGAGCAAATAGACAGACAACTTCAAACTTTTTGACCCATCCAAGAAGAAACACACCCAAAAAAAAAACAACACAAATGCGTTGTCTTCACTTTTCTCCTTCTGTGTTCCCCTTACTTTTTCTTTGGGCTTTATCTTTTGTATGTGTACATAAAGCAATTTCAAATCTTATAGTTTTGTACATGTAATTTTTATGGTGTGTGGAAATTTTCTAATAAAATAAAACAAAAATGGACGACTTTCTCCTAGACTGGCTGCATTGTTTCTTTTTTTTTAAATCTCAATCTCCATCGTAGCTTGTAATGCTGTAGTTGTCTGCCACAAAGTGTATAATTAACCTGTTTTAAAACACCATTTATTTTCAAGATGCAACCACTTTCAGTGAAGGTGAAGGTTGGCATTGTACACAGTCATTCCTAAAGACAGCGACAGTAATTTCATGTTTTTCTTACACATAGCTTGAATGCGACTGAATTTCAACTTTGAAATGTGTTAAGTATTGTAGTCAATGTGTATGATGTGGGTGGACATAAAGGCAAACACATGGATATAAAAATAATAACTGTACAAGTAAATCACCAACGATACACATTTTAAGAATACCACGGACAATTTAATGTGACTCATCTATGCTCTATTCCCTTTTATTCTGTCAAATGATGCACAACTGACAACAATTAGCATTGTACACCAGGAAAAAGAAAGGTGACATGTAACAGGTCTGCAGGTAAGGCTCAGTGGTGCTTGGGGCATCGGTGATCAAAGACCAAAACGACTTGGATCAAACGATCAGTCATTAACCAGTTCTTACAGATGTGTTTGCTTTCCTTTGCTGGGACATCGACATGAAGCCTTCCTGCACATGACTGGATGGATGCATCGCTCACTGAGCCTTCACTCGTCTTTGATTGTGACTTTCAAACTTACAAACATCAGTGCAGCAGCCCTGGAAATACTGTCAAACATAAACCGTGCAGGGATGCGTTAACGTTATACTGGCTGACAACATTACAGATTTGAGCTTTACGTGAAGCCCTGTTTACATTCAGCAGTAGTGCCTTTTAAAGGGAGGTGTTAGCTTGCAAAATGTAGTCCTCTTGTTTCCTACTCCCAGCTGTTAATGCTTCCTGTGAACATAACCTAAATCTGTCTGCTTCCTCCCTTCCCTCCTCTCCTATTATCTCCTCCTATCACTTCTCCTCCCCTCATCTATTCCCCTCAGCTCCCTCTGCCTTTCTCCCTCATTCTCTCGTCTCCTAACCTTCAATCCCCTCATCTCTCGATCTCTCTCTCTCTCCTGCTCTGCTTTTTCCTCTCAACTTTAATACCCAATCTGCTCTACACAACTCCATTGTGCTCCCCAGATCTACTCCATTCCTCAGTTCTCTGCTCCTTAGTTCGTGGCAGGCAGCCAGCACCAGATCAGCTCCCCACCAGTCCTGTCTCCTCTTTCTCCTTTACTCTCATCACCACCTGTTAGCTCTATTTCCTCTCCCTTCCTATTTATTTTTTCTTTACACACGAAGCAGAGAATTAGAATGGATGGGGTATAATGAAAGGAAAAGTAAAATATATCTTTCCTAACATTACCGCAGCACCGTCAAAGACAGAAAAAGAAATGGAAAAACAATGGAGGAGGATGCACACATCGTCATCCCGTGAGCTATCAGTAGCTGTAGAAAATGTGGCACCTGGGGTCTCATTCTGAGAAAGATCCTAATATTAAAATTTGATTCATGTTTCACTCTTTGAGCTCTGCAGCAGGCAGTGAATATGATTATAACGAGAAATCAACGCAGAGGGGGGAGAAAACATCCTGATGAGTCATTATTATCGTTATGAATTAATTATTAAACGGTCACCTTTGCATGTGTGCACGCTTAAAAGTTTTCTTCCAAGGGTATGAATAAAACAAGAGGCATTTAAGCTGACAACATCCCATCATGATCACCATGACACTGTATTAAAAATAATCAGTTATGCTACTGAATTCATTAATTAAGCCAAATATTTATGTCAACATACTTTGCAAGGTATTAACATGAACTCTATCTAACAGCACTAAGAAGTTACAGTAGTTTCGGGAAAATCATTTTCCACTCATTAATATGTAAATCTATGCAGCAAGGTGCTCCAAATTTAATCAGACCATCTTCTACAGGGGCAACTCTTCGTGTACGTAGTGAATTCCTGTCATGTACTATCGAGTTAGTGTTCAACATGAAAAAAAAAGTCTCCACATAGACACAGACAGACAAATGTCAGTATGATGGTATTAAAAAGAAATACAAAGAGCACAAGAACTTGTCCTTGGCTGTTCTTAGTGTGAATTATCAGCATGATTGGAATTAACTTTCGTTCTGCTGCTTGTTATATCCAAACCTTGAAAGGCAGAAAAAAGATATTAATTTTAATTGGTTAGATTAACCATAAGGGCAGTGAACTCGCGCCTGATTGGACAGATAGAGAGGCTAGCTTTTCTTTTTTTTTTTTTTTGTAGCCTTGAGTGAAAAGCCTTGAAAACTCATATCTCTCTCTCTCACACACACAACACTCAATCCCATGAGTACATAGAGGCACACATACAGATATCTTCCCTAACACAGATGGTACAGCATGTATGTACACATTCACACAGAAAAGACGTCCACCGAGACACATTTGCATGTGAACACAAAGGTACGTAGATGTTTTGAAAGCTGCTGAAGGTCGAGCTGAAGTAACTGACTTCCTCCATGTTTGAGTGACTTCTTCAGTATTTGCTTTGTGTGCCATTACTACTTGTCTGACTGCTACTTGGGTGACTGAATGATTTATTTCTAAACTATGGCTAAGTGAAATCTCTTTTTTTTCCCCACCCCAGACTTCAATTTCCTGTGTGCGCCACGCCAACAGCCAGTGATGGGTTGTTTTCTGTTTCTTTTTGAAGACACGTTCTCCCCTCTTGGTATAGTCTCAGTGGACTGATACAGGAAAAACTGGAAGAGAGCGGGCTGGAAGCCATGCGACCAACATCCTTAGACAGATTTAAACCCAGGATGTCTAGCTGAATCTCATTTGCAAGTGTTTAACGCTTTTCATTCAACACTCGTGGGACTCCACTGCTACACCCAGATGTGTTATCTGCCTTTTAGGACTGCCTTCTTTCTGACGCAGTCTACTCAGGTGGAGACTGACCAACTTGATTTGAATTTCTTGCAATACCTTGCAATTTTAAGGTGTGAAATGGCTTTAAAGGATGGAAAATGTAAATGGAGGTAAAGCTATCTACAAATGTTTGCTATTTTAGCCTGATTTTACCTAAATTCTTGAATTCTTGAATTGAATTCACAAGGCGCACAGCAATGACCATGTCTGCATGTTGAGTCCAACGTTAAAAGACCTTAAGGCTCCATTTACACCTGTCATTTCAAGTGTCTCGTACCTGGATGGCCACTTGATGCTACTTCTAAAACTAATTTGATTGTTTTAAAGTGAACCCCCCCCTCCCCAATTTCTCTCTAGGTCGATGTTAGGGAGCATATTTTCTTGGAGGATCTCTCAGCCTGTCACACCTCAGCTCCATCAAGGCTCCATCCATTTGTCCACACTGAATTTTCCCAACAACTGAGATAAAACGAAGATGGCAACAAGTGGCAAGTACGATTATATTTTTAACAGACCATGACGACGCTCTCTTGTCATGTCTCCATAGTAACAGAAGATGAAATGGTGAGGGGTTCACATTGTTCCGTTTCTGTTTTTAATACCACTTCACTCCCCCTCTTTGCCCCGTCCATGCCAGTGTACCTCCACATGACGCACATCGCACATCACACATTGGCTGCCTCTCGTAGTGGAGGGAAGTTAACACTCTACTGAAATGAGATTCGGCTAATGTCAGTCTCTGCACGTGCCCGAGCCAACTGAGCCGCCAGGTGTCCTCGTGTTTCATAACGACTCCATCTCACAGAGAGAAGGAATAACTCACTGAATGAAATAATGTCTTTCCAACTACCTGCCTACATTTCACCTGGCTGAGTCTGGTGGTTTATTGACTGAATTAATTAACACCAGATTTGTGGTTTCGTTCTTGCTTAACAGGTTGTGGATAAGGGACTGAATGAATGGCCGCTTGATTTTTGACTAAACTATACCATGGCTACACTTGAAGCATCAAAAAAGCTTGGATGCTTTCTGCAATGCTGCTAACTTAATTCTCCATCCACAATGGGCAATATTTGTAATATCCCTCATCACTTGTGCGAGGCAACTGAACAGACTTTTAAGAGACAACCTACTTGCTAAGTAAAGGGAACGGGGGTGATAAAGGCAATTGTTTGTAATCAGCAGAGCTCAGTATTTATAATAACGGCACCTCATGGTGTTTTTCGTTTAATCTTCCACAGACAACCATCAGATGTGTTTTAATGAGGACAGCTCGCAGTGAGAGATAACTGAAAAACTCTGCTCTCCCCTGGTTTTATCTTAGGTTGGATGCACACCACAAGATCTCATCAAGTTTAGTTCAACTAATTAAACCCAAAGTTACCGTCCTCTTCCCAGCCCAAATTTTCCAGATGAGGGAACGGCTGTGAGAAAAGCCACAAAGGAAAATCATGATGGTTGGATTCTGAAAAAATATTTTCTGAATGTGTGCGCTTAATTGGGGTTAAATCTTGTCAAAAGCATGTAGTGTTTGTCCACATTTGGCAGGAAATAGCAGGGGGCTGCAGTGATCTGAATCTGTATGTCAACGAACAGCATGGAAAACTGTCCAACCAGTGCAACATGCTGATTCGTGTCTCATCACTGTGTACACCTCCCTCATTGTGCTGGGACTTTACATATTTCATCTGATATCACACCTGCACAACAGGACATTGCACAGAACAACATACATCATTAATATGGAATGTGCATCATCTCTGGACTGTAGCTGTGTGAGAAATAAATAAAAGAAGGTTGTTTGATTTATTCATTGTCGGCAGCTGTCTGTAATTAGTGGTATGGTTTATGGGTGAAAATGGTGCTGCAATTTCTCCTCACTGTTCAGCACAGATAGAGTAAACAGGATGATGCAAACTGCACATATCTGGACATCTATCAATCTGTCTGATACTGTATGGCAGCCCTGAGACAGATTCACAACATGTTTTCCTGCCTTTTGCCCAGTGCATGCTGGGATAAGTTTGAAATCCCCACCATTTTCCTTACTCCATAAGCAAAATAGAAAAAAAAAATGTATGAGTTATTCTCACTTCATAACATGCCTACTTTGCACATGTTAAAATATTTACTTTGCCTCTGCAGCATCTACATTTGTTTAATCAATTTCATCAGTTGTTAAAAAATGGAAACGTGCAGCTGAAAGTTGTCTGTGTGGAGCTCTGCAGCAGCTGACTGCCACAGCAAGGCAGATGTCAGCATAGCCACGGTGTGTAATCTATTTGCATGTAGATTTCCTTCGTACAGTGTGAACTGATCAGAATCATGTTCTGAGAGTAGGTTGGTGCCCGTAATACAGCACACATACTGCTGTTGAAATGTATACTCCAGCATTATCTTATACTGAAGATAGATAATAATAATAATAATAATAATAATAATAATAATAATTTCGTGAGGAAAATAGTTTAACAGCAAATCAAGATGGGAGCAAATACGGCAATCTCTGTTGACACCAAGCTTACTTAAATAACACATTCAAGCCTTCCCTCGCACATCCGAGCGAGGTTGCTACATAAAGCTGTGCCTGACATGAAGTGGTGTGTTGTTATAAACTGGATTCAATTTTGTAGAAAGTAGAAAAAAAAACATCCTATGACTAAGAGGTATTGTTTCTGTGGTTTCTAATGTGTACAAAGATTGCACTTTGACTTCTGCGAAGAGTTAGCCGAGTGTTTTTAAACTTAATATTGAGATGAGATGGATAGGAAGTTAGACAGGAAGAGATGCTGATGTTTGATTTTGGCCATAGTGGTTTTTGACAGTAAGAGGCCAGCTTCCATTTATTGTTAATGGAGAGTAGCATAGAAGGGCAGAAAGAGGCCAGAGCTTTGAAAATGATTTGCTGTCCAACGCAATCCTCAAAAGCTTTTCAGGAGAGAATGAAAAAATGCAGCAACAAACGGCAGCTCTTTCATACGTTTGGGGATTTGAAATTTGAGTGTTATTTCAATTCTGCTTGAAAATAGCTGCTGAATATGCATTAGGTTAAAAGCTGAACTGATTAATTCATTTGTTTGATTGCTATGTGCTAAAGCTTCAGCCTGGCTCCGAGCAGTGCCAACTGTAAACTGGTATGACAGACAGGAGAAAATTAAAACAGAGAAGAGACAGTGAAAGTTTCCCAAGTCATCAGTCTACTTAGAGGACGGCTTTATCGAAATGATCCTATCAAAGATAAACAATCCGGTCAGCCAATCAGAGCAGAGATTAGACTCGGTGCAGGGACTTGAATGAGATGTTACTGCCTGCAGCTGAAGTCATCTTAGGCCAGTGCATATGTGTGTGTGTGTGTGTGTGTGTGTGTCCAATGCAGACCATCATTTCTTATCTGCCATCACCACTCACCCTGATCTTTCTATCTTTCTATAAAAAGGACCATATCTGCGGCCCGCCATCCGTATATCAATCTCAACGCTTCAGTGGATTTCAGACCATGAAGATGCTGTTTAATTCCTAAGACCTTTGAAGAGGAGTCCCTAATTTTAGGAATAAAATGTATTTTATTTAATATAATTTGCTTAAATAAGTTGTTAAATTGTGTTTGAACTTTTTTCCTTTGAAGGTCTGATTCATGTTTCACTACCCCACATGCCTATTATCAAGAAGCATAGGCTTTACTCCGAGTGCAAAATGGGCGGGACTGTTGCTGGAGGGGCAGTTGAAAAAGTTTACAAAGAGGAAAACTTGAATGTAGATTCTGCAATAAACCATTTCTGTTGATGTTTGAGATATGCTGAGATGCTTCTCTTTGCATTTGTTTCTGCATTTGATTAACCAACCAAATTATTTTACAAACTTACAAAAAAGTCTACAGTTTAAATCAATTCCAACACAATAACCCTTCAATATACCACACTTACCAAGTGTTTTCAAAATATATATACATTTAAACATTTAACATGATCTATACAGTCTTTGTAAGTTGGATATTCTGCTGTAAATAAGATGGTAAATAATACGCTTCCCTGTGAGGATGCATCTTTTGCTGTAAGCCCCTTTAAAAAAAAATCTCTCAAAGTAGCATTTTGTGAATTGCTACTGAACAGACGCTCAGTAGACAGGGGTTCTTCTCCACTCCCACTCAAATTAGCTGTTGTGTGTCAGCAAAGCAGAGGAGCCGACCCACCGGGAGAGGATTTAGAGAAGAACTGAATTTGCCAACGCTAAATTAGTAATCAAAATAATCGGACTATTCCCAAAGCAAACAAAAAGTTCCTGAATGTTGATCTCTCACTCTCTGTTGTGGTATGTGCATGCTGAAAGATGAGCATAAACAAACCCTGGCACCTCCCTCTCTTCTGCGTTTAACTGAAAACAAAAGCCTTTTATTTTTTATTTATTTATTTTTCCCATATGTGTGTTTCTGATTACAGTATTCAGATTTGAAAGCACCCTAATTATTCCAGGTCCATTTTAGTCACTACACGTTTTACTTGTTCATATATTGACTTCCCCCTGATTTCTTGTTATATCTTATTGTAGCATCTTGCTAAGTACACTACAGTGATATTTGCTGTGCAAATGCAAAGCTTAGACACACACAGGACTTGAATCGATCTTGTCTCACTAAAGGCCACATTCTCTAATCATCAGCCCTCCCTAATTAACTGCTGCCTTTTTGTTCAAACTGAACGTGGTTGGTTCAGTCCCTAAAGTCTGGTACTGCAGAGAGAGTTTAGTAATAATTTAGTAAGGCCAGGAGAGCCCACCCAAAATGAGAACCATTTCCCTGGACCAATGAACCCTTTCATCATTTCAGTCCCACACTTACTGGCTTACAGCTGTTGATACGCTGGTGTGTGAAAATTTGCAAATTGCATGGGGCTCCATTTAGTGTGCACTGTACAGTAATATTAACTATTTAATTTGAAGGCTGTGTGTCACCGACAACTGCATTGACTGAGCTGCATGAATAATTCCTTTGATAAGAAACCCCCCCCCCCCCGTTATTTCCATCAGCAATGTCACTTACCAGCCATAGATTTTCTGCTCTCTCCCCAAACATGGAAGCTGACAACCCACAAACAACCACCAACCCTAATTAGTCCACTCCACCTGTCCTCCCAGGGCACAGCTGATTGGCTCCTAAGGTAGAAGCAGGTAACCTGTCTTCAGTGCGAGAGTTTGCCATATTTAATTAGGATAAACAATGAGTGGAACTTAAATTGCATTGCTTTGCTTATTACAGCATTTTACCTGCGATGCTGAAGTAACCTTTACTATTGAGACCTTCTAAAAATCCATTTTGATCCTGCAGTGTGCTGTGAGTTTGACTTCTTCAAAAGGTCATGTTAAGCCCCAATATAACTGACTTACAAACATCTTTTTTGACATCTGTGGGGGCATCTTCTGAATTGTTTTCTATTCTTGCTGCAAGTCATTTTCATCTCCTCATTTTGTTTTACCTCTTTGGGAATATAATCTGTCATCGTGATCCTTAACCTGTAATACTCAGTAGTAGCCATTAGTACTCACTCATAGCTAACTGACAACTGATCACCAGTGAGTCTAATGTAGTTCATCTGTAGTAAAAACACAAATCCTACTGTTCTTTATCACTTTCTTTTTGCCTTAAATTTGGTGCTAATTTGCTATCTTCACAATTTGGGATTACCACAAAACAGAAACGACATTCAACATTCAAGTCTATTATTTTCTTGGAAAGAGGCGATTTTCTACTGGCGAGCTTATGGTTGTCAAACTTCTCGGCCTATCCCTGAGCTTCGTCAAATCTAAGGGTCATTTAAAAAAGTATGATTTTCTCCACAAAACCGTTTAAAGCAGTAACATGTTTATGTAAATACATTTCTATTTCACTACACTAATGCAACATTAAAAGAAGAGCGCACGGGAGCTGCGCTGAATCTGTTCTAAAACAAAGAGCAGTAATAATGAATGAACACAGTGTGACCTGTTTCTAACATCAAAGAGAGGACAGAAAGTTGTGGCTGTGAGTTTAGAAAAACTTCATGTTGACTGAGCTGCTACTACGCTATGGCACTTGTCCCATCCTGATAAGACATTCATAGTGTGCATTTGGCTGCAGTTACCTTTGGATTCTAGAGAGACATCAGCCATATCAGTGACATTTTCCACCTGCTCCAGTCTGAGCATCTGCTGCTGCCTGGGCCAGCTGCCGCCCTGGTGGCAGTGGCAGCTTGCACTCATTTTCTTTTTTTTTTCTTTTGTGTGTTTTTTATGTCACTCCATCTCTTTTTTTTTTGTTTCCTCAAAGGTCATTTAAAGTAAAAAAATACTGACCACTTTCTGCGTTACATTCTACAGTACATTTCCAAAGTATTCAGATTGAATACAGTGGAACATGCTACCACTAACATTAAATAGGTGTGTAAACCGTTTACTACATTCAGTGCTAATACTGACTAGGTTTCCTCTGTGATTCTGAGAGGTGTTGATGCTGCATTGAAATAATACACTACCAAAACTGCATTCCAGCATTTTGTGGTTTCGTGAAGTAAGGATCAAACAACAGTTTTTTCTATAGACTATAAAGTAATTTCATCTTGAGTTATTATACCTCATACATCATTTTACCCATTATATGAACAGAATTATTGGCAAACAGGATCCAGCTCCTCCTATGGCTACCCTGACAAAAGTGAGCTACAACTGAATGAGATGCATGAGAGGATTTGGCGGAAGGGGCTTATTTAGCCATACTTTAAGACATGTTCAGACCGACTTTGGCTCTGCATGAAAAATGCAGCCAATGCAGGGGGCTCCAGCAAAACAACACAGATGAACCTTGCTCAACTTTTACAGCAACGCAGAGCAACGTCATCCAGAAAGGTGCTGAAATACGTGCAAGAGCACATTCCTGGTGGATAACGCAAACGGCAATTTCTGTGGTGAAAGTTAGCGCTGTGATAACTTTCCAGAGTTCCAATATCCTGTCTGAATATTATAAACCTTTGTGCAGTGTTTTGGCGTCTGATAAGTCTTAAAATGCAATGATCTGTTACTCAAACTGGACTTCCTGGTTTGTATTTCATTGTCTCACTGGTACTAAAACAACACACCAGTTCCCTGCATTGTTTTAACAGAGGGCTGGTTTCAGTCTTAACACCCGCTTAGTAAAATACATACATCTTGGAATCTTACAGTTATTGCTTTCTATTGTTTTGCTGTTGTTAAGATTGGTCTCTGATCAACTTCATTGTATCAGAAATGGCTACAGGATTTGCAGCGTATATTTTAGTACTCCTTTATTGTCAAGAGCACAATTACAAAAAACTTGCTTGCCTTTATCATTAATCTCTCTCAGCCGCAGCCTATTTCCTGATCAAAAGAGGAGCATTTGCATGTTGTGAAGTCTACTGTATTTGACCCTGGACAAATGTTGACTGTGTAGTATTTACAGTAACAGCAAGTCTGCTCAACAAGCCCTGCACGTCTGACTGAAAAAACAAACAAAAAATAAATAAAAAAACAAACGTGAATCATAAGAACAGAACTCATAACTCAATGAAAAAAATAGAAAGAGTAGCAGAGAAACAATTTGAGAAAGGTGGGGACAAAGAGTAAGTGGTTATCAGAGAGATAGAAGTGGAGAGTTGGAGTGAAAGAGAGGAGAAGAATATAGGGTGCAGGAAATCACAGAGAGAAACATAAGTCGTTGAGTCTACCTTGACTTCAAGGATACTTACCCAGATTGAATAGAAGAAAATAGAACATGAAGTTCTCACTGATGAAGAATAAGTTGCCTTGGTGATTAAATAACCCTTCTCATACAGAAACCAAGGCTTTACAAACAAGTGAAAGATGTGTGAAAGTTTGTTAGGCAATTAACTGACTGACTAAGACTGCATGGAACAATATAATGTGCTCAAATTCCAATAGCACAACCTTACAAAGTGAGTGCGAGGAACCACTGCTCTGAAAACAATATGCCTGTGACTGTAGAGGTAAATGAAAAATGTGAAAGTATTAAGAACACTGCGAAAGGTTTATTATTATTATTTTTTTTTTTTTTTGCTGTGACAACAAAAGCATTAGAGAAAGGGAATTGTGATTCAAGGAGAAGCTGGGCATGTTAAGTATTGAAGTGTTGAGGTTCAGGTGAATGACTGCTGTTGTAACTCAAATGGGAGGGTAATAACAAATAAATTAAAAAGGAATGAAACATATGATCATTGATGTGTAATCCGTGGAGCTACCGTGCTCTTGAATACAAAATAATGCCTGAGAGTTCTGTAACAACTTGAAACAAGGAGTGATCAATAATAAGATATTGCCATTGATCATGCAGTTGTTAGTGAAGGACATTGCATTATGCTTTGTTTACTTTTGTGGACAAAAAGCCCAGTTTGGTCTTGAACATAATTTGATCAAAGAATTGCAATTGTTTTAAGCCAAGTGCAGCGCACGAGTGGGACTATTTCTTATGTGACTAATTGAGACATTTGTACTTGGCCTCCTGACATCGTCTCATTGCAACTCCTCCAACTAAAAAGTAAAATTTAGGGCAAAGGAAACAATCATTCAATAGCAAGACACAGTCTATCTTTATAAAGTACAGTATATTGCTATTTTCTAAACTTTTTTATCAAGTCCCAAATGGTAAAGAGTGGCTTCAAGTTCTGTTTAAAAATCTGTGTAAAAAGACATTTCTTGTCACCTTGCAATGAAAAGAGCCCAAAGAAAAAAAAAAAACATTAATACCTAAAAGTAGAGATATTGTTATTCAAGGTTTGGTCAAAATACACCTATCCTTCCTCCTTATTGGTTGGCACAGCAACACCTTTTCTGGTATGCTTTGCAAAAACAGCAGAAGAGATTTTTAGAATGAATCACTAAACTGAGTCACACATATATAAGAATTGTATTTAAAGCCTGTTTGTATAGTAAATGTACCTGCGGTCAACATTCACATTCATTTGTCTATTGAATAACAAACTTTCCATGATGACCTTTATTACGAGAGTTTGAAAAATGTTTTTTTAGCTGTAAGTCCTCAAAATGATTTTGCCTTGAAGTCCAAAGGAAGGGGCTCTACAGTTCAAGAAGATAATTCAGCAATTAATGAACTCCCAGATCACACCATATTCACATCTTAAAGCATATCGTAAAAAAGGTAGCAAAGTTGTGTTAATCAAGACGTAAATTCAGGTCAGTTAGCAGCAAGCTAATGAAAGCAGAAAGCTTTCATTCCTCTGCCCATGCACACATCGTCACTTGAGAAAATCATTTCCTATAAATCATGATTGGATTTGAGTGTTTTCTCATTAAAATAAGATCTTTTATTCCAAGACAAATTAACATTAATTATACATCTTCACACCTTAGCTGCAAAACTTGCACCTCCCACCCCCCCTCTTCCCATATTTAAAAATAACCATGTCTCGCTACCAGGCTACATACAGCAGGAAGGGAACGGAGATTGATCCTGGAAGCAAGGCAGAGGAATGCTTAAGTGGTTTCTGACAAGTCAATTTCAATGGCTGTACTGTATCGTGTTACAGTACGTGACAGAGATGTTAAACATAGCAACAACTGCAATAAGGGGAAAGAGAAAATGTGAAAATTACACCTCAAAACTAGTATGCACATATTTTGTATTAATATATTATAGAATTTCTCTGTGGTGCTCATTGTACTGTGCTTTTGAGAAATATTGATAGTTTTATTAGGTTGCCATGTGGCACGAGCTTCAGTGACATGGCTCATTAGAGCATGTACAGCACTTGCCAAGTCACAACTGCTCCACTTTGCAACATCACAGGTGAGCCCCATCTTTGCGCCATCCTACTTAAAGCAAGATTGTTTTGAAATTGGGAGGGAAAAATACAGATTTTACTGATATATCTCAATCTCAGGAATAGAGAAGAGCGCTGCATCCTGCTTAATAATATCGTCTTTCTGACGGAGATAACACAGGAGGCAGTCTCTGTGTGAGAGTCCTTGTTGTTGGTGGTTACACAAATAACTCTAGCTCCAAGCTCTTTAGTTCAGCACAACAAACACCTGCACCATAGGTGTCTGCTTGTACTGTCCAGTAAATAAAAGTTAACACACACCTTTCAACCAATCAGAGTGGATCCGTGGCTATGGTATAAAATCTCTTAAATGCTTTATACCATCTCCATACATATTGAAACAATATGCAGAGGAGCAACAGGATGACCTTAATGTTAATATCAAGATAACGATAATGCTGTTGATGCTAACATCAGTGATCTCCACCCACATCTCAGATAAAGATGAATACATTTGCTATAAGTTAAAGTTTTAAGCTTTAGTTTGAGTGTTGAGGTGTCACTTTTATCCTAAATGTTCATGTAATCAGAATTTTAGACAATAACTAAACATACCTATTGTACGGTTTTACATGTACATATAATATGGCAGCTACTGTGAACAAATAAGACTCTGTTCCTAGAAAAACACCCAGTTTATGACTAGTGCTGTTGCTGATCACTTAGCTCTTCCTGCGCTTCAAAACACGGCAGATTGGGTCGAGTTCACGATCGACCCGTGTTGTGTAAATACTGCCCTGTCAGTTCATTATGCAGCTGCTGTTGTTTCATAGAGCAACGCAATCTTTTTTTACACTACAGATGAAACGCACAGAAGATGAAAGAGGGAATGAAATGATGGAGGAGGGGTGGAGGAAAGGAGAGGAGGAGTACAGGTGAAGGAGAAGGGCAGGGAGGATGGTAATCAGATGTCAACGCTGCCTTATCTGTCCGTACAGCTATGTACACGCACACAAACACACACACACATGCAGCTGGATTGTAGTGATGGAGCACATGGCTCAGGATGTGTGCCCTTTTGTTCACCTTTTCTCTCTCATATATCTCTCTATCTCTTACTTTAGTCCATGTTTCTATGTATATCCCCCCTTATGTTTGAGCTCTTTGTCTGTATATCTTCATCCATATCTGTCTCTGTGTATCTCTCCCCTTTACCCTCTATCTCCGAGTCTGTCTTACTGTCCCAAAGGGTGTGTCCTATTAACTGCAAGTTAAGGACAAGCTGTGGTGGGAGGAAATGAATCTCTTCTCCTCCCATCTTCCCTGCTTCGGCCTTCATATCAGCTTTACAGTCCATCCTATCTCCTCCACTTCTTCTGCCTTGCACTCTCTCTTCTTCTGCTCTTTTTTCTATCCCCCATTCCTTTCCTCAATCCCTCCACCTCAACACCAGTTTCATCACCTCCCTCCTCTCTCCTCTTACTCCCTTGCTCTCTCATTACTCACTTGCCTCATCTTCTCCTCTTCCTTTTACCAATAAGCCAGTTGTTTGTGTTTGTGTGTGTGTGTGTGTGTGTGTGTGTGTGTGTGTGTGTAACAGCGTGTTACACTTTCACATTGCGGTGTGTTTTCTTTGATAGTCTTTTGGCTGGCCTGCATCCCAGTTCTTCCCTCACATGGCTGAACACACACACATTAAGAAGAAAAAAAAAACAAAAAGCCTTCCTTTTCCTCTGCTCCGGCTCACCATCCATCGTGTTTGTCTTTGCTTCTTCTTTCCCTCTTCTCTGCCATCTGCAGGTGGCGTCAAGAAAGAAAGAAAAAAAAAAGAGAGATGAAAGAAGACAAGTTAGATGGAGAATAGAAGAGAAGAGGAAACAGTAGAGAGAAAAGAGGGATGAAGAAATTGGAAGAAGGGAAAAAAAGGAGATGTGTTTACATACATACCAATATCAGGTTAAAGAAAAAATCTGCACAGCTTGCCCCGATATACGTTATGTGTTGTTCTGCGTTGAGTCCCCTTTCCACAAATATCTACAACAAAGGTGGTGAGTGTTAGCACATAGGCTAGTTAGCGCGACCCATAGAGGAATACTAGCCACATTTATGGGAAATACACCAGGTTGAAATAAGCCGGAATTATCTTTTAATATCTGGATGACAGGTAAGAGATAAGAGACAAATTTGGAAGTCAACATGTGGAATGCTGATTTCCAGATGTGTAGACAATAGATTCATACTAAAACGGTAAGTGTGTATGTAAAACAGTGTATACCAAATAACAACAAGTAGGATATGTGCTAATATCAGGGATACTCTGTGCGTGTGAACACAGTCAGTGATGTAGTGAGAGATCCAGCTCGTGATTAGGCACATGAAGCTGATCTCAGGCGAACAGGGAAAGGAGGCAGCCAGAGAGATGGATACCAACTAAAGCATGGAAAATGACACGCATGCACTCATGAATGTATAGCCACATGCGGGTGAGCACAGACATGCACCACATGTGAAGGGGATGAGAGTGCACACACATGCACACCTACACACACTCTGATACACAAACACATAACACACTCGCACTACAGTGAACTCTTCTTTCCGCCATAGTATCTAGACATGCAAAGTGTCTAACAGTCAGAAACTCAACTGCCCCTTGCTGTTATTTTTAAAGAAAATGTTTGGGTGGGTTTTGATGGGTTATCACAATTTCTGATAAAAATCATATAATGCATATCTGACAAGTTATTGAGAATGTACCATCCATATGGGTTTATTCTACTATTGTTTAAAATGTGCAATATTCCTGTATCGATCCACATTATTTTGCAGTTACAAATTAGATGAAAGAAATCAAACAAAATGTTCCTTATATCATAACTGCAATGTAAACTGCAGATTCCATGAAGGAGGAAATAGCAACTTGATTAAAGTTGTTCATTTTGTCTTTAAATCCTTTTTATTTGTTAAATATCTCCTTTATTTAACAATAAAAACAAAACAAACGTTTTCTACTTTGTTTTTAATATTCCAACTTTTTCTATCTGCTGTGAAGCAAATTGTATTGCATCTTTTTGTATGAGACGTACTATATGAATAACGTTTTACTAAGTAGGCAGACAAATGGTAAAATTAACAAAATAAGGTAATTTGTGATGTTTTTGTCATTGCTTTATGAAACACTCATTTAGTTTTGGGTCAAACTGTTTCAAAGACTTTTCTAAAGCTGGACTTTTGAGACAGAAAGAACCAGAAAAAGAGGTGGAGGGAGAGATTGAGACTGAATGAAAATGAAGAGCAAGAGATGCAGCTCTTCTCTCTCTGCAGCTCTCCCGCTGGGTAGTTCACTGGCATTCTGCCTTCACTGGATGCTCGCGACACAGATATGATCATCCTATCGTTGCACTCATTAGGAATTCAGAGACAGCAATATCACAAAAACTGAAGATTAGCTAAGCCTTAATTTCTTAATAGAGTTGGGCAGTTAGCTGGCAGTTTGCCTGCTTTTGCATATTATCGTCACATCATTGAGCTCACTTATATTATAACAAAGGCTCACATTAGTGAAGCCCCTTAATTTCAGATGCAGTCTAATAGTTTGCTGGCAGTCAGCCACTTTGAAAAGGCTCTGAAGTCATGATTTAAACAGGCACAAATGTTTTTTTTTCCTTCATCGTTAGGGCACATAGGCCTATCAGATCTCCTCATGGCTATCTACTAGACAGGGAGCAACCACCATCTGATTTTTAAATGCCAAGAGAAAGGTATGAAGAGGTTACTTCTGTACCAAGAAAGGTAAAATAGACGTAACTATAACCTTAGAGGACCACATAGAGGATAAAAGCATGTGGATGCGTCATGATAATCATCTTTCTTTTGTGTAATTTCCCCCATCACACCTGTTCAAAGACGCATGCTGTTAGGCCAAAGCACAAAATGGGGCTGTCAGGGTTTCATAGTGTTGCTGATCATACCAGTGAATCAAAAACTGATGTAAAAACCTGTTTTGTTCTGAAGCCAATGTAGAAAATAAAAGAAGTATTAATCACTATCTTGATATATTACCACCATACTAGACATTTCTGCTGCATAGGTACTAACCTGTGTTGGACGTTACCTGTAGCATACTCATTCAACTTGGAGGAAATAACTTCATTTTTATTGATAACTTTTATTGATTTCTATTATTATACTGTGCCTCCTGAATGCATTGATTTGAACACAGGCGTAATTACTTTGGCTGTGGAAAATAGAGTTTAAATTTGAAACATTTATCTCATGAGGTAGCAAATGAGTGTTGCAAGTTAATAACTAAATTTCTGCATTTCACAATAAACTATATTCATCAACTTAATACATGGTGGCATATTGCATTAGTTGGAATTGCACATATCAGCAAAGCCTATTTAATACCACACTGGCAACGTGGCCTGGAGTCTGTTACCAAAACAAACGAAATCCATGGACTTAAGACACGTATTTGTCAACCAGAAACATCCAGGAAACATGGATAAATACTTAAATTAAATGATTTACAAGACAATAATCCAAAGAATTATAAAATATATAAGAAATACATTTAGAGCACTTTATCAAACGTGTTGCTAAGATGTTAAATATCATGACAGGTATCATGACAATAGCACTGCCACCTGCCACCTGCCAGCTGAGGACCTGTGAGGCCCCTGTTTCTCAGACTAGAGACCACTTTGTGCTGTTCTGTGAAGTGTGTAGTGCTCAACCTCATACGATATCTTTAGTTTCTTGGCAATTTCTCTCATGGAATAGCCTTCCTTTCTTAAAACATCAACTGATTGTCAAGTTTCTGTTGTTTGAGATGCTGTTGCTTCAGATACTCAGGAAGTCCAAAGAAGGCCAGTTTTATTGATTCATTACACAGTAAAAGGGTTCTCAGCTGTGCTAACATGATTGCACAAGGGTTTTCTAATGATGAATTAATCTTTTAATGAGATAATTTCGGATCAACTAACAGAATGTGCCATTGGAAGACAGGAGTGATGATTTCTGAAAACCAGCCTTTTCCAACAATAATAGTCGTTTGTCTGCACTGTATTTCTGATCAATTTAATATTATTTCTATTTTTAAAAATGTGAATTTCCCTCAAAAACAAGGAAATTCCTCAGTGATTCCAAACTTTTTAACGGCTGTGTAACTGAAACTGGAAGGCAGCTCCACAGTCTAAAAATATGTTCACAAAATTAGTTAAACCTGAAAACAGTGGGAGAGTAATGACTTACTTTTCGTTTAATAAATACATTCCTGTAAATGGGAGAGCATAAGTGCCTGTTTCAAGAGCATGTATCAGTTAGTGTCTGACCTTGCTGTTGACTTACCTACATTAAAACTGCACTGAGGCACTGCGCCAACTGACCCCGGGGCACATGCCTGCTGCACTTCTGAGCAAATTGTAATAATTTAGGGGATCTAGGGAAGTGTTTGTGACTGATGTGCCTTTCATAAGGAGTCAGGCAGCTACTTTACTAATGCTGAAACGCATTCCTACTGCATCTTGGTGATTTAGAATACATGCCATGAACTTGCTAAATCAAGTGCACAAATCCAAACCCTCCACTCTCCCACGTTTACTGTCACTTTTCACTGTGAAACATGCACTGAGATAAATGCACCAAAGATGGTCCAAGAAGGAAACTCTAGTCCCAAACGTGGCTGACTGAAGAGCTGCAGAGTTGGACCAGAATGAACAAAATACCAAAGTGAACTGAGGGGGGTTTTGATTGACAGGCAGCTTGTTACCACTCCAATTAGAGAGTGTTTACCACCTCCTACTGTGTCCGTGTCTGTGTGTAACTGTGTACATACTTTATATCAGTAAAGGTGTGTGAGACAGTGTGTCTGTGTGTGGAGAGTGTAGCGTCTGTCTCTGGAGTGTGTGAGTGTGTTTACAATTCCTTCAGCAGTTCTGATCCTCTCGCCTTTAATTGGTGCATGTTGTAACGACAGCTTGGCGCAGCAGCCTGATTGACGGATGGATGGAGCAGGTCTCCAGAGGGATGTTGGTGATTGGTTCAGCTTTACGCCAGTCAAACTGTCCTACTTGCCTTTATATTTTTATGTTAGAACACAAAATAATTATGGTCATGTGTCAGATCCTGAATTATGTTACAGAGGTTAAAAAAAGCAATAAACAGTTAATGTTAATGACAACAGTGCAGTCAAGACTTTAAATTACTTCAGGTCGCTGTGACAAAAATATGTTTTGATGAGTGGTCTAAGCCAGGAAACAAAAGTTTTTATTTTTTAATTACGTTTCTTGTCAAGCACTTTGGCACAAACTTGTTTTTTAAAGCGCTCTATAAATAAATTTGACCTTGACCATCTGGTGAGCTCCCATTTGACAAATATAAAGAGTACATTTCCAAAACACTTTTGTGAAGAAAAAAAATATCTACCTCTGATTTGTCAGCCTATTATTTTTATTTTGTGCTATAATAGGCTATAAATCATTTTGTAAGAGCACATCACTTTATTTCCAAATGGAAAAGTTAGTTGAATCAGAAGTCTTAATTTTAATCTGCAACACCTGAAACTCTTCTTTGAGTACTGACTAAATCAGTAAACCCAAAAAAATATGATGAACTATTTGAGTGCCAGTTTTCAGTATACTAAAATAAAATATAAATATCTTGACATTCTTAATAACTTTCAACCTTGGCTTGTGATCAAATCATGAGAAGCTGTAAAACAACTGCTGTGGGAAGCCAGTGAGGAATCATGTCCTTGTTGCTGCACTAACGACTCCTGTATGTTGGTCTCCTGCACAAAAGCATGTGGGATCTGGGGACCAGCAGGAACCCCCCGGTGTGTAACACACTCCTGGTGAAGGTCCCCAAGGGTGCACACACATGCAAAGCTAATGGTTACATGACTACCATGCAACCAAACTTATATTCCATAGTTCAATAGAGGGATATTGGAGCAAAAAAGCCTGAGCGCTGAGTTAACTGAACCATCTCTGATTCAGGACCAGCAAAGTACGGTCACCTAAAAGCTGAAGAGGCAGACGGTGGATTTTAGCGACATGAATGCAAACCTTTAACAGAACAAACTCTCATAGGACTGAATGAGAAGTTCCTTGCATAATGATAATATGGACTAACAAAGAAGCAATATCAGAGAGATGCAGGTATGACTTAGACTGACGACGTGAACTAGTGTACCTATACCTGAATATGGCATTCTTTCAATATGACAATGACTTTCTTCAACCATATCAGTAAAGCAAGTTAACAATATACTATATGTTCTTTTTATGTTTTTATCTCCTGTTTTAGACCGGATCTTAGTGCAGTCCATTTGTGGCTATGTTGGTTCCTAAAAACAACAGCCATTGTAACAAATTTGCTCCATTCACTTTGTGGCTTTTTTTTCCAGGTTTCTTTTAGCAGTGATGGTAATAACCTTGACAAGGCGGCCCACAGAGGTGACGCAATACACTGTAGTAAAATCAAAGCTCCACAGCACACCATATGGTCAGCCTAGCATCACTCTTCTCTGCTCTCTTGTGACCAAAGTGTGTGTGATTTGACCTGTCAGTAATGTGCAGTGTGGATAGAGAGAATCACTGAGGTGAATGACAGACTCTGTCCTCCTTTCTTGTTTGTGTCAGAGGCTATTAACTCACACATGAGTTATGAAGAGGAGGGCCGTGTGCATGTACTTCTGTGTGTTTGTGTAAAACTGGGTTAAATATGCTGTAAAGGCCTGTTGTAGTTTGTGTAGTGTGGTGTATGTGTGCCTGTGCATGAGCATGAGTAAATACTGAATAATATCCACGCTTGTTGAAAAAAAAAAAAGCATCAATACATGGTACTTTAAACATGTTCCTCTAATTCTATTGAGTGTTTGGTGTGTAATAGTGGGGGTCACGTTTAGGGTAACAAGTGAAAGTTTCATAGATGGTCCTCAAATGTGTGTGTGTGTGTGTGTGTGCTGAGATAGTGAGTTCCAAGTTGTGTTGTGTTGTGTGCCTCAGGTCTCTCTGCTCCTCTTTGAAGTGTGAGAGCTGTGTGCCTTGGATATGAAGGCATTTAATAAGCCTCACTCACTCTGTCTGTGTGTGTGTGTGTGTCTGTGTGTGTGTGCGCATGAGTGTGTTTAGCACCTAAAACTTCAATCTGCCTGGCTCTCTCAATGTGCAACTGCATGTATATGTGTGTATGTTAATTTGCAGACAATCAAACAACCCTGACTCTTGGCACTACATACTGTCATGGCCTGTGTCCTCGCATCATAATATGCTTGTATGCGCTCCGTGAAAAAACAGACACATACACTGAAAACATGAATACATGAAGCTAACCTCATGCTGTCTATGGTGTTTGAAGGAAACATATTTACACCGACAGTGAGCGAGAAAGAAGCCTCTACAAATGACCACACATGCAGAAAGAGAGACAGGCAGGGAGTATACAGACAGACAAGTCTATAGGCAGAGACCAGCAGTCAACCTGAAAGACAGACCAACTGACAAAAAGGCTGACAGATAGTGAGGCACATACAGTATGTGCAGATGGATGTTGAGAAAGCAGGTGACCCTGAATCCTAACACATGGACCAATTAGACTTGTCTGGGTTTTGTTTTTTTTGGAAAACAAATGAAATTGACAAAATAATTTAGCTCATAAATACAGAATATACACTGAGTTTTCTATTGGTTTTAGTCTATTGAGCTGATGTTTAAACAAACTTCCCAATCTTGCTTGAAGAAGAAAAAGGCAGTGTTGCTTTTTTTAAATTTTTGTTCTCAATAGAAATATTTTTACCGGCAATCGCGGTAAAATGTTGGCGATAATGCTCCACCTGGTTGCAATCTGCCATTAAAAAGAAGAAGAAAAAGACGCGGTCAAAGGTTGCGATCATCATTTCCGGTAAGCGCAGTATTAGTAACAGCAGTATTACGTACATACGCACTACACAAGTCAGTACATAGTGTACACAGTATACTGCATGTAAGTGTACTAACAGAAGTACGTGATTTGAGACACAGATTAAGTCTTGTTTCATCCCATATAAATTCTTTTTTTTTTTTTACTATTGCTCTCTGAAAATGTAAAATAAAATTAAAAGTGCTTTCATTTTCTTGTGTGCAAAGATAAACTTGCCTTCATGTGCCTTGCATTGCACCACTTGTCATACACACGTGCAAACTCCCGGATTTTTAACCATGTTTATTATACACACTATACTGTGCAGAGTGTGGGTTGTCTTGCATATATTATACTTACACTTTTCTTCCCTCTATCTGTTAATTTATGTACACCACCTCATCAAGGCTAATCCCAACTGAATCAGATAAATCCAGCTACAACATCTGTCTTCCAGCCCCCTTTCTGTCTCTGAACTCTTTCTCTGTTTATCTCCAAATCAGTGTTTCTTTTATTAGAGCACTTTAGGTTAGACCTCTCTTACGACTCTCCCTCTCTCTCGCTCTCCATTTCCTCCTCTCTCTGTTCAAGCCTCTTGTCCCTCCATCTCTCAATATCACTTCCAGCTTTCCTCCACATTGTCTTTCATCTCTTTTTTGTTAGCCTCCCCTCTCATCTCCCACTAGATCAGCGCACACACTCACTCTCTCTCTTAAGCTTCTCTCTTTCTCTCTCTCAACCTCCTGCTGAGCCCCTGCACAGCAATCTTGTTATTACACACTAAAACACGTTTTTTCTAATGAGATTCTAACGTAACACATCACCCCTATGTTGTGTGTGGACACATATTAACAACATACACATGCAACATGCATATAACACAAAACCGTCAATATATGTGAACATGGCTGCGTTTGCGTTACACACTAGTTAAATACACACACACACACACACACACACACACACAGACGTGCAGAACATTTTGAGTGTGTTCCATTCTTGTATTTCTAGTGCGCGTGATATTTCCAATCGATATGGGAAGAGCTGACTTTGAAGGAATTCTGTGTTTTGCTAAAGGACACTTGAGCAGGATGGATGGTCGCTGTCATACAGGATTGAACACAGTTCCTGCAGCTAAAGGACGGTTTCCCAGCTCACTACCGTTCATCACCACGCCGTCCGTGTGCTTCCAAGTGTGTGTCAGTGAAGGGTGGCGATGAGTGACAGCAGAGATGGACAGAGAAAGAGGGTATCTGACACGTGGAACAGAGGTTGAGAAACAGTGCCAAGTTATTCATTTTGGGCCACCAGCTGAGAAGCAGGGTCTACTGTGTCTGTATTTCTAAGTGTGTGTCCCATTGCTCACACTACTTTCTGTTTGTTAATCTCATTATTCTCTCCATCATCTTGGCTTTGTTGGCAGATTAACACAGGAATTGGATCAGGCTGGATTTAGTTTCCTTTTTAGGATACGCAGAACAGGTTCCTCACTCAATGTGCAATTTTGCTTCACTTACCTCACTTTACCCTACTTTTCTCGCTTCTTTACCTCTCGCCATCTCCCTCTGTTGCTCTCTGTCTCTCTGATGATCACTGTCTGTCTCAATATTCATCACGCTCGCTTCTCCTTTGTTGTCCTCCCATCACTCCCTGTGCCTCTCTCCTCGTCCAACTCCCGCCTCTGCTCTTACTGATTAAAATGTGTTCTGTAAATGAGACAGAAAAGAGAGTGGACTCATTTGCTGCGGTTTGTATTGATGTTGTATCTAGTTAATTTAGTTGAAAACACACCATGAGTACATGTACATGTTCACAAATATCAGCTCACACACATATAATAATCTCATTATATTCACCATTTGAGCAGAAACATTCTTTTTTTATGGCTAAAAAACACACCGCAAGGTATGTCAGCCTTCTCCAAAACAACAAAAAAGTTGATTGAAAGAGTTCCAAATAAGGGAAAAATAGTAACATAACCTAATTGTGTGGAGCCAAAATATTTTTTTGTGGCTTCCCAATCCCAGTATTTTCATCATTATCTTAGATCCAGTAGGAATATATCAAAGTAGTTTTGGAACAAAATCAGTTTTGTGAGGTACATTTTATTAACCACGTGGTAAAGATCATGTATCCTTTTATAACTCACAATGTAATAACATTCAACTTCACCAATTACATTTGCTTTTAGTGGTGAAACAGTGATTGTTCAAGCACACTTGACAAAATAATTTCTGACATTATAGTGACATCTGCTTACTTTAGTAGCAGCTAAAGTGACTGCAATCACTTGCAATGTTGGAGTTATGAGAAAGTAACGTATGTGTTATTTCTGAACAGAGTAATTTTATGTTGATTTTGTTGTTTTTTGTTTTCACTTTTATGTTTTGAAAAAAGCTGACATGAAGCTGCATTAGTGTTACATGGATGATTCATATTTTCTTTCACTAATTTTGTTTAATATCAAGTAATGAAGATTATTACAATATGATGAGCAAGACACCGAAATCCCTGTTCAAAGACACTTTATTTTATGGCCAATAGGAGCTGGGGATTAAACAACCAAACCAATTGGTTGACTCAATCTACCACCTAAGCTACACTCACCCACTGACAGCTGTCACTAAGGTTTCTTCCTCTTTTTTCTCATTCAATTTTTCCTTCTCTCTCTCAGTCTGTCTTTTTGTCTATAACTCTCGCTGCCTCTCACTTTGCTTGTGTGTGTGTGTGTGTGTGTGTGTGTGTGTGTGTGTGTGTGTGTGTGTGTGTGTGGAGTTCCTGATGAGGTTAAGCACATGATTAATGGGTCTATCTAACAGCGTTTACACTGCACTCATCCCCACTTAACTACACACGGGAGCACACACATACACACTCTCAACAACGCACACATACACACACGCCAGCCTCTCCTGCACCTCGTCGCCCAGGGTAACGGTATGTAAATGATATGCAGATGACAGGAAGTCAATTAGGAGACCAGAGAGCTATGACTCTGCAGAACTCCATTAGTGAAGCACTGATCAGCTCCGAGACTGACTGTATCTGTTTTTCCCTCCCTCTCTTTCTATGCTATCTATCTCTGTGTATCTGTTTGTGTGTTTGCGTGTGTGTGTATGTCTGCAGAAATCCATTAGAGGAGCGCTGATCAGCTTGTGGACAGAGCTGTGCTTTGCAGCTGACAGGCAGTCTTTCTGCATGAACATTATCTCGCAAAACTTCTTAAAGTTCGCATAATGTCGTAAAATTACACAATTTGCTGTGCGCACAAAAAGTGACAAAAACTACATTTCCCTCAAGAACATAATTGTGTGAGAACACGATTACTAGTTTGGCACTGAAACACTGCAGTGTAGTACCGCAGTGTTGGTTTTGGATGCGCTTCTCTCTAGCAACCTGGGTTTGGTTCTCAACTTTTGTGCAAGTAGGATTGGCTTTTTAGGAAGAGGTATTTAAAAGCCACTACACATTGAATTTGTAAAGTTTCAAATTTAGAGCACACAGTAAAGTAAACACACAGTAGCAGACAGCCGTGCAAGCTACATTTTTCTTAAGATCTAGTGGAACAAAAATACGTAGCTGAAAATGGCGGTGGTTGCAACTGTATATATTTTCATCCCATTATCCTTTGTTCTCCTGAAATTTCAAGATAACTAACTTAAGTCATTTTCTCATAATAAAAAAGATAACTATCTCATTGTGATACCCGAATGATTTTGTTACATTTATGTTACATTTTGTTATATTAAAATAATTCAAATTCTACACACTGTGGCTTTATTTCCTTAAATAATTGGTTAATATCTTGAATATTTGTCAAATACCTTAAGGGAAAATACTTTAATTCTTCATTACTTCAAACCAAGTCTATTGGAAGTAAAAGTTATATTCTAATCGTTGTCAAATACATTTAAACATCTTTCCACAGCCAAAGTGAATGAAATATGTCCACATATACACACATTAAGCACTTAATCACATTCACATGCAGCTTGATGTACATATTATTGAACTATTTGGGAGCTGTTATGATGAGCAATATTCAACTACTACATGTGATGATTTGCAGAGTCTGGTGAAAGCTGGTTTTCAGTGGAGTTTTCATTTGTCTAAAATATGTTGTTTTTTCACATTTCACCTTCACTCAAATTAATTAAACTATTATCCCTCCCTTGCAAATACCAGTTTAACCCCCATCTGTGGGCCATGAACTGTAAGGTACACTAAATCCAATGCTGACTTTATGTAATGCAGTAGAGCTTTTCTTGCCGTTTTATTTTTAATAAATGCAATCAGCCGTCTGTAGACATGACATTTAATGGTTAATACACAACAAACCACAGCCGAATTCACATAAGTAAAAAAAAAATGTCATACGTAGTTTTCTAACCCTACTCTCTCCAATTCTCTCCAATCCAATGTATACAGCCAGCTGGTAATGCTCTGCTATTCCTCAGAGATCCAAGGTGCCGTGTTGCTTATGGATAAAAAGCGCATTTAGAGAATTCAATTTGACAAGCAAACCATCCTTGATCTCATCCTTGCTAAATCTCTGTGGGCGTATACACAACAGACAAGTATGCAATGCAATTCACATTTATTTGTCATTTTCTTTGCACAAAAGAATGAACTTAAATGTTAAATAAGTCACTAAAAAAAACACAAATGAGATAATATTTTCTGTTTTTTTATTTTTACAGAGGACATTTTTGTCTACTAGTTCTTATGTAGTAAGCTGTAATAGATTAAAGGCATATTGTGTTGTCATTGTCAGTTACGATAAAGAAAGTTATTCAAAAGTAAGGTCATACCTTATTCAGGATTTTTTTTGGTGCTATTTCTGTGAAACTAAGAATAAACTTTAGTATACACAAAAAGTACTATATATGGCTTTTTGTGTGTAATCACTAGCATTTCTGTATGTTACAGCAATATTTCTTGGAAGTCCTGGGCCTCGACTGTCCAGGTAAGCAAACACCCGAGCAAAAACGAACTCGCACACAGGCCAAGCCGAACTACAGATAACTTTCTGCCCGCCTTTTGACTTCACTTTTAAACTTGGGTGGCCGACTTTAGTCTCCAATTCTAAATGCGGCCCTTCATCCCTATCTGTCTGACCTCTTTTTCTCGACCAATTCTCTCTCTCTACATTCAACCATCACTGCAACAAATGTGAACTGTCCATTTTATGAGCATAAATGCGCAATTTCCAGCCCCTGCCCAGTGTCCTCCTGTTCCTTTCAAACTTCTAACCTTTTTCTAAAAACATCTCATCTTAAATCATGCATGACTGTACCTTCGCCAGTCAGTCAGCGAAAATGGGTTGAGGGAGTGAAGCACACCTGTGTCTGCTTTATTTTTCTTTCCCCTCTTTCATCTTTCCATCCTGTCCTCTCTTTCAGAGTGTAGTAATGAAGTTAACCAAAGTGCTTCCTCCCTTCACACTCTTTTCTTCTGTGTGCGTTCCATTCGGTGAGCCCTTCCTCTTTCCCCTTCTCTTTTCCTCCTCCATCCTCTCTCTCTGTCTTGTATCTTTGTCCAGTCGTGCGGCTAACAACAAACCTGTCCACGTCTCTGATCCCTTCTTCCTCCTTGTCTTTCACTCTCCCTCTTTACTTTCCATCAACCCCCTCCTTTATCTTTCCCCTCCATCTTCTTTTTTTCCCCATCTGTCGCCCCTCTCCTCATTTCCTTGCCTCTGCCTCCGCCTCCGTGTGACCTGTCATGCAGTTAACAACAAAGGCAAGCAGGTAGTTACTGCACACCAGGTTGATTCACATGGTACACTGAGTCTCTGACTTGCTCCAGCCAAGCACAGATACACACAGACACGACCAACACTCAGACTTTCACTTCCCATCCACGGACTGCATTTATACCAGTTAGTATCTCAATGGAACGAGAAGAACAGGAAGCATGGAGCACGGATCCCTCACATCAGGACGCAGGCTCCTTTTACTCCTTCCATCATCACACCTCACAATATGAGACACTTTCTTTCCTCAGGTCACATGCTGAAGAGAAGACAGGGCTGCTTCCATTTCTTTTTTATTTTAATTCAAATGAACATGACCTTTGTATGTCAAGGTCATATTTTTATAAAATGTTTATATATTTTTTTATACTGTAAGATATTTTTTTTAAAAATCAGGCAAATGTATGCTTTATGTAGCCTAATGTGTTTTTTGACACAGATGGGGTCAAGATTATTATCTTTTTTTTTTTTTTTTTTTTTTACATTTTCTGTTATTAAAATAACATAAATAAGTGCAATTACTTTTAAGCGTGCAATTTTGTTTCTATTTTTTATGTAGCCTACAGGTCATCGACTGTGCTTCTATGTACTTGAGTGATCACAAAAATGGAAAACCCTGTACAGTACATTGTACTAACAATGAACTCTATAATCATTATTATAATTGTGAAACCTGCAGTTTGTGTTGTTGTATTGAATTTCAATGAGAGATGCTTGTTTTATATTTGTTCCTCCATACTAGCAAATGAGGTTGAAAGAATTTGACAATGCCTTTCAATATAATGCTGTCCAATACACAAAGTGCATCACTGAAACATATCATAGAGTTAAAAAAACACACAAATAACTAAAGCGATAGTCTAACCTAAACATTCTAATTAAAGTAGTATTTATTTATTTATTGTATTGTTCTAAACCACTGTGCAGGTGTTTCTTTTCCTGTGATCAATGAGGGATTTCTACATCCATATTTCACAATAAGTAACAGAGCACAAACTGTACTTGTGTACTTGAAAACATATGCAACTCAAATTCCCCATCACACACACACCCACATGGACGCACACAGAAATAAGTTTAGATTTCCCTTCAGGCACCATCAAAATCCATATGACATATGCAAATGTTAATTCTCTAGAAACACATGCACAAACAAACATACACACACACACACACACACACACATCTCACCCCTTGACATAACACACAGCAAACATGCAGCGTAAACACACACCTCAAGGAACGTGTGTTGAAAGCGAAATGCAGTTCTTTCCCCCCGTGCAGTCATGTGGGCTGCAGAACGTGTTATCAGCATCAGAACAGTTTGAGTTCCAGATAATTGAAAGGAGTTGAGGAATCTGTCTCACTCTCTCAAACACACACACACACACACACACACACACACACACACACACACACATCACCGCCACACATTTTGGGAAACCGGCTTCATTTACTTTTCCTTGCTCTCTCATTTTGTACAGACGTTTTTACTGTATCAAAAAAGCTTTCACTGCACTGCACATAAGAAATAAACAATTGTTTAATACTGTAAAAGGCTGTTGTGTATTGCCAAAAATACACAGTGACAGGATGCCGCTAGATTTTGCTGCTGATTTTGATGCCGGAAGGGCTGTCACATGCTTGTAGAAATACTTGTAGTATTTAAAATAAAGTCATTTCCAATACTCCAACATTTACTCTGTGACAGTGACATAGCATTCAGCTATGCTTATATCCGCTGAGATTTGTCGCCTCTGTCTTTCCTTCTGTTTCTGTCTCTTTCCTTTGATTGCATCTCTTTCAGGGAAGAAACTATCTAAGTGCTGTCACTCAAACACTGTTCTCAAGTACTTGCTCTTGCCTTTTCCTCTGCTGTACTTGTCTAAATTGTGGTTACAAAATGTGGCTTGAAAAACGATTTGAGCTCTGAGTTCAAACCCTCGCTGCCTCTGGAACTACATTAGTGCCCATGCTGTTCAAAGATCGAACCCTGCCAGAACCTTCTCTCCTGGGTTTCACTTTCTACTTTTTCGAATAAATAAGGAGGAAAAACAGTTGGATTTTTGTCACTGTACCAGCTGTCTCTGAGAGGAAGCAGTTGTGGTGAGAATAAATGGAGCAGCGACAGATTTACTTAAATCAGTGAGTATAATAATTTGACAACAGAATACTTCTTCACACATCACGCATGCATTTGCAAATTGGCATTCTCAGAATCAGAGTGGCACAAAATTGAAGTGTTTGTATTTCAGACTGCTAGCAGAATTCTGTTTTTTTTTAAGCAATAAACCACAAGAGGGTATTTTTTACAGTGATTTTACAACAGCTAAGAGCTGTTTGTAGGCTGTGCAGTGAGAAACCCTCTGTTATTCTAAAATCACTTCAGTACAGCCTCGAATGGATTATTGCTTTTTATGGAACAAAGGTTACAAATTACAACGCAAAAAAAAAAAGGTTATGTTCAATTAATCTTTTATGCTTTTAATCAATAAAATATTAATTAAATTCTTCCACCACTACCAACCAGTTTTCTTACCATCCTGTCTCAAAATGTGCCAGTAATGTGAAAACACAAACCACTCATGCAGACTTGAAAAAGGACTACTTGACCATCCTCTGTTATTGTCGTTGTTGAAAGTGACTGAAACAAAATCAAAACTTGTCAAGATGGCTATCAGATTTCAGCCGTGGTGGTCAAGCCGGGGCGCAATGCGGTCAACTCTGGTTGGATTTTGACTGGACTCAAAGTGAAGGGCCAATGTCTTCAGACTCGAAGCTTTTCACTTCCAGAGCCCCAGATTTGCCCAACAAACTCAGACTTGCCCTGGTGGTTCAAATGGTCCTGTCAGTTTTCCAGTTGGCACCCATTTAGTAAAGCACGCCTTTACTCTTCCTCCCCTCTGTCGTTCTCTCCATCTGTCCCTTCTCCTCTAGCTTTCTCAGTAACTGCTCCCTTTCTAATTATGCAGCTAAAGAATGGAACAGTTTGCCTGTTGATCGTAGACTTGCTCCGACACTGTGTTCTTCTAAAACTAAAGACCTTCATTTTCACTAGAGCACTCTCAAACACTGTATTTGTACAGTGTGTTGGTTTGTAAGAGTGTATGTATATGTATGTTTATGTGTATGTATGCATGCATGTCTCTGTTTATTTGCACATTTTTGCTGTTTTATTCTGTTTGTATGGAAAGCACTCTGAACTGCTTTTGTATGATATGGTGCTATCTATTTCCTCACATCTCTCTTTTACTTTTTTTACTCCCATTCTTTTCTTAGTGTTACTGTACTTGTTTTTGTCTTGATTTAGCTAATCTTGAAGGTATTCATACAGTAAGTGAGATGTGACTTCTATCCTCAGCGGAGCCCACCAAAATACAACTCGCTCTACTGCTGCTTCTGCCTTCACCAAAATAAATCGAGGAGACTCAACTCAGGGTATATATTCATATGTGTGTTCCTGCGTGTGCACGTGTGACAGCAGAGAGCAGCTGGTCAAAGGGATGGAAATAAATAATGA
Source organism: Macquaria ambigua (assembly GCA_008360985.2). NCBI lineage: Eukaryota > Metazoa > Chordata > Actinopteri > Centrarchiformes > Percichthyidae > Macquaria > Macquaria ambigua. The sequence goes on along the minus strand of VMKM01000611.1, from coordinate 73,172 downwards.
ATGGAAGACATCTTCTAGACTCCCCATGGAGAGAGTAAAGCGGGGATGGATTTGGAGAGGAAGGAGGAGGAATAAAGGCAGGAATGGAAAGATAGATGGATTTGTTGTGTCCATCCATCTTGCATCTTAAGATGCATGCAGACAGGGGCTTAAAAAAAAAACAGGAGAGCGGGATGATCAAAATGATTTAGGAGCTGTGAGAAAGTGAATGATGAAAATGGAGGCAGGTACATAGAACTGTGAGATGGGACAGTGTCACAAACAGCGGATGAGACAAGAGTAAAGAAAGGTGAGAGAAGGTGAAACAACCGGCGAAATCTGCCTCAAGGCAAATGTGCTAAATTATTGAATGTAAAATGACCTCTGCCCTCAGTTTAGGGTTTATATTTTGTTAGCAAAATAACTTTAACTGATTTAGTCTTTGTGTAATACATTCATCTCCTACTGCTGTTTTATGCATGTACAATAACTGCAACATACACTTTAAAACTGAGTTTAGAGCAGTGATTGCCAACCAAGGGTACTTGGGTACATATTGAGTCATCTAAAACATCTGAACAATATACCTGAACAAAGAAATGGATAAATGGTTGAAAAGTGGTTAAATGATAATCGGTTGAAATAAAAGTCAAGCTTCTGCCACTCTGAGTAGTAGATACATGTACAATATTAAACTTCACCAATCCGACCTAAACATTGACAGTTCAACTGTATGAACAATATCCACTTTTATATCATTAATAGTTCATATCCAGTTTAAATTCAATTTAAACGAACACATTTGGAACATGACGGGTGGTTTCGATGAAGGCGTACTTGAGTTCATCTGACAGGGCTGTGGCAGTACATCAGACAAAGGTTGCAAACAACTGGCGTATATATGTTGGGCCTAACAATGCCTCGGAGCTCTTAGCTTGAATTAACTGCTTAAGTAAACTTCTTCAAGTCTGAAATTCAGTAGCTTACTCTCATCCTGGGACACATGGTCAATTAAACTGAAATTATGTTGGGACCCGTAATAACTGGGCACTCAGATTTAATTTGTTTTCTGATCCATAAATGAAAAATTATTGTTGTGTGTAGCTTAGTTTTTCCGGCACATTAAAGGCTAACTTTTTTTTTTCTTCAAACTGACCTTCATTTGATGTGCTCCCTCCATGTCACTTTTTTTACACTAACACTTTTCTGCATAATATTGGAGCCACCATTTCCCCCCCCCCCCACCCCCACTGTCTGCTGGGTTGTTTGATAAAATAATCCAGGTCCCTTTTGGGAGGAGAAAAGTGTCTTATTTTTAGACTTGGCATTAAGACAAAGAACTCCAGCGGTAGTTTTTGGTTTTGGTTACTTGGCACTGGTGCTGAAATACAATTTTGTGCTGGTTGCAAAATATTACAGCGGACATTTTAGCGTTGACATCAAAAAAAAAAAAAAATCTATATCTATAAAAGTCTCTGCTAAACAGGTATGATACGACTGGCCCTGGGGAGCTGCTTGATACTATTTCCTTGACAGCCCCACCCAGCTTTTTAAACCACTCTGACTCCACCTCTGTAGTCTCAGCACAGGATAAATAATGCAGCGCCTCTTATAGTGCTCATGTTATTGTTGCTTCTCACAACATGAGTTCTACAGCAGTGCTTAAAACACTCTGAATCCCTCTTGTACTCTTCTCTCTTTTACAAAACAAAACAAGAAAATTACAAACAGGAAGGAAGGAAAAAAAAGAAAGAAAGAAAAGGTCAGGGTCATGATGAATGAGAAAGATCTCAAAAGATGTCTGTGTTTATAATACTCCTCTTGGTAGCGTGAAGGCCTGTGGGTCAGGAAAGAGTTGAGAAGAGACGTCTTTTAGATCCAAGGAGGCCGGTGGGTCAACGTAAAAGCAGCTACAACAATATTTGGCTTTTGGGAAATCAATGCTGATGCTAACCAGACTCTTTCAACTACAAAAGACTGAAGAGCTGCTTTGATGTAGCCCACAACTTCAAGTCAGTAAAATGTTGTTTGGATCAGAGCGCCCAATTTTACTGTTCAAAAACCTCAAATCATGGGATATCAGTCATGGTCTCAAGGTGAGACTGCAGTCGTTCTCTCACCCACCTACTGTTTGTAATGTAAATGTGCACAAATTGCTTGAATCTTTTACCCTTGTTTATTTATCGAGTCCCGTCCCTCACGTCTAAATGGCAAATGAAACATAGCTCAAGAATGCAGCCATGTGTTTGCACGGGTTAGCTATTAGGGATAATTTGGCATCCCAGCATGAGATCCATAAAGGTTCTGTGTAGCAGCACAGACTTAATGTGATGACCTTCTCCAGGGTGTCCAGCTCCTAGAGAGATTATCTGTGTGATCTGCAATAAATATCTGCAGTAGCTGACACTGCATGCCAGCAGTGTCTTTTTAACTCTCAGGATTCTGTAACACCTACTGTTTGTTTTTACATAGACATGGTTTTGATATTATAAGGTATTTCCCATCAACAGTGTGCCGATTTAAGCTATAAGACTGTCAAAACTTAATTCTCTACTCAGCATACGTACACATCTGGATGTACTTTATCTGTTGTCTTGAGTTGGCTTCAAAGGTTGGTATGAACAGAGAATATTAGCTATTCTGATAGCTGATAGCTTTCTCTCAAATTGCTCCACAGAGTGTGTATTTATATGAAATTGTCACTGGATTGTGCCTTTGAGCTCCCCAATACCATCTGATCTTGGCACATATATAATAAATCTCTACATTCTGAAAATATTCAAAAATCATGTGGTATAGGCTAAATTAGGTATCAGGTTTTGAATAGAACTATGATTTGTTTTGTTTTTTTAAGTGTGAAAATCTTTGCCACTTGAAATGAAAGAAGTCATTGCTGATGAGTCTTATAAATGCAGCCTTTTAAAATTATTGTAATTATTGCAAAATCTAGAAATATTGGTGTAAATTGCATGGTGCACGAGCAAAAGCCTGCTGCTATGGATGCCATGCAGAGATAAGCACATGTTGACACTTGAACTATTCAAAATTATTTTTGTCTGATTAATCTCTATGTGCATATGTGTAAATCCCTACAATAATACAGAAAGGATCCAAAAAATGTCTAATCCTTGAAGCTTCACCATGGATGCTTGCCAGTTTTCTTTCATGGGTTGTCAGGTTGTGATAATTCTTGATAAATGTAATTGGAACATAATTTTGGCTTTAAATTGGCGGTTCTTAAAACATTTCAACTCACGACCCATGTGAACCTTTTTTTTCTCTCATCCAGAGACTCGGGCTAAAAAGCTATGATAAATATAACAAGCACATTGGTACTCTTGTCATGTGTAAAAGCACCACAGGTAGGAAGCCCTGGACTGAAACGTATTCGAGAATCATTTATAGTGGAGCTGGCACCCACAGGTAGAATGGTTCTTAACAGGTTACAACAAATGCTAACAACTGATGACAAATAGCATGTGGCACATTTATAATAATAATAATAATAATAATAATAATAATAACTTTATTTATATAGCACCTTTAAAAACAGAGTTTACAAAGCAACAGATTCAACAAACAAAGCAAAAGCAGGATACCCAGAAAGCAATATAACAACAGAAAGCCAAACAGTAAAGCAAAATAAAAGCAAGATAAAAATTAATGATCAATAAATACATTTAAAAAAAAATTAAAAACACTAAAAGCAATAAAAAGACGATGAAAAGACAACAATATACAAAAGCAAGTCTGTAAAAATGGGTTTTAAGAAGTGATTTAAAAGAAGTTACTGATTCTGCGAGCCTCATCTCCTCGGGCAGGTCGTTCCAAAGCCGAGGGGCCCTGATAGGAAAAGCACGGTCACCTTTAGAGTTAAGCCTCGACTTTGGAGTGGCCAGAAGGGCCCCACCCGAGGATCTAAGGCTGCGAACTGGCTCATATGGGGTCAACATGTCTGCTATATAGCTTGGGGCCAGACCCAGACGTGCTTTTGTCCATTTGTCCGTGTACTGTAACTAATGCATTTTTATGTTAATCTAAAGTGTTCCTACAACTGTAACCTTCATGTTAAAAAGGCTCATTTAGCTATGAAGCGCTACTACTTCAACAGCAGGCCAAGACCCGCAGTGGTCGCCTACTCGACTCCTGTAGGATAACAAAATATGCATATTTGATTCAAACTTTCATGAATTTCATGCATTGTCACGGTTATGCCGAGCACTGAAACAACATGGGTACTCTCCAGATAGCAAATCAGAGACAGGCTAGTCTTTGATAAAATGTAGTTCACCTACTTGGAAATGAAGAAAAACAGCCAATGCAGCATCACTTGCAATCCTTTTGGGGATTTGTTTGGAGATTTTTCACTGTCTGCTTTCCAGACAACATTTTTTTCTTTTCTCTTGTTTTGACTACCAAAGTCAATCAAAGAAGCTGATGATGTTTTCTGTGTTACTATTTAAAAATAACAAAAGTAATTATCTGTAGATTTATCTGTACTTGATGCGTGACCTGAGCCATCCATGAGCTCCAGGTGCTGCATTTACACTACATTACACTGTCTACTAAAAACAAGATCTAATACAGTTTCTTTTATCAAGATAAGGGATTAATAAAACAGAGATAGCAACTACACTTCTGTTGGAGAAACATGTTTCTTGGCCCTGTAGCCCCATACACTTTGGTTTCAAATTAGGTATTTATGGACATGACTGCACATGTCCACTGTGATAGCAGCCCGATAGGAGCTTAAATCTAAAGTCTGCTTAAACTGAACCTGAAATAAATGTCTAAAATAGGTTTCCGCAGCTGAACTAAAGACTAAATTGAGACAGATTCAAACAGTAAGAAAAAACTAAACACCTAAAATATGAAATATAAAATAATTCTTGCATCTAAAGACAATACAGTAACCAGATCTCACCTCCTAACCTAGCTGCTTGTGTGCATGTAAATGTAGTCAATGTGCCTGCAGCTCTCAGCCCTCCCCTCATATTTTACAGACTTTATTTCTTAATAAAAGCAGATTGATACTTGATTGGGTTCTGGGCTGGGAGAGCTTAATCATTCCCACTATATAATGCTTTGTACATTACATTACAGTATTTACAGTGTAGTTATCAATGGTTGAGTTGCTATACTCCAGCAGGTCAGCCCAAAGGAAAGGACCACCACTGAGTATTTAATAATGCATGAAATAGTGTTAAAGAGAGTATGAGTAATGTAGCAATGCCAACAGTACAAGCTTCTGGCAGCATTATTAACTATAGGCCAGGAGGCTGCATTACTGTGGGGACAGCCAGATAGCCTGAAGAGGATTATATAACAGCACCAAAGGAGATATGACTAATGCAGTGATATGACAAAGGAGATATGACGAATGCACTTCCAAACAGGCAACAAGCCACTGGCTGGGATATAAACCCTATGGACCTGTATCCACCAATCACTTTTATTTATTTTTAGCATGAAGTGCCCAACAGCTGCGTTGGGAGGCCACTAGTCTCTATCTTTAACACGAAAGTTTTTAGCTTTCAGCACCTGGCACTTGAAGTGCTAAAACACATGCAGACTTCTCTGCGCTGTCAACAGCTCATCCTTCGCACTGTAATAGAAGGCAAGTGACGATGTAAGAAGACGTCCTCAGAGGAAAGTATTCTTTAGCCTAAGGAGGAGAATGACACATAGACCTGTAGGAGATCTTTCACCAGGGTCAACAGGGATTTGGAGATATGAGTAATATACATCAGTAGTGAAAGTGTACTGTGGGTTGCTTTTTTTTTACTGTATGCCTGAAGAGCTTTAATCTAATTTTCTCTGTGGCCTAAGTATGTACATCTGCAGCTTCAGGAATGGATTCACTCACAAATAATTGATAAAAACAGCTTCCAGCAGCAGATAAAAAAAAAGGCTACAGAAAAATGAAGTGCATGCTTTATTTTTGGTGAGGTATTAACATCTCTTTCATTTGATAAATATTCTTTGTTCTCTCCCTCTTTGAACGGTTAAGTCTGATAGGATAGTACATAAAGGAAAAAAGCTCCACCGTTGCATCTTCTGACACTGTCATCATTAGTCTATGATGTTCACTGTATTTCAGGAGTTTTTATCATAAAGTGCTGTATAAAATAATGTACTACAGTACCACTTCTTTTCTACCTGTGTCATCTCCATCTACTTCAGCAAATAAGAAATTTCCTGTCAGGAACAAAATGAGAGTATTGCCCTTTACTCCAAACACAGCATGTTTCAGGATGCATTATATTATGATCTATTGAGGCTACCGTCTCTGGAGAAATGGGTGTCTGTGCTTTATCCCAAATATATATTCTCCTTGCATGGTGGTTTGTGCATTGTGGTGGGGTATTGCTCTTTGATTTGTAAAGGGGCTGACACAAAAACCTCACATTCAGCACTGATGTTTTATTAGCTTAAAAACGTCTCTGTTATCAGTCCATTGTAGATGCTGGAATAACAACTGCATTACAAAACACTGGGGCCTGAAACTGCAAGCTACATCAACAATAACATTTCCTTTTTTCTGTCACTTAACAATAACCTACTGGAAGACAGGAGATTGCTGTTGGGGTGGTGTGCCTTTTATTTAAACCTGCAATAATCGGCCAACTGGGGATAGTGAAAACAATATGTGAACATACCACTGACATATCACCTTTTAAGTTGATATGGCGAACTTGTTAGTGCTTTAAAATTTGAATTGTTGGCCACTCAGAGACAGCAGAACAAGCTGTAAACACAACATTGACAAATTATCACCTTATAAAGTTGTTATGGCAAATATCTTAGCAACCTGTTGCCTTTTTTACACACCCAGCAGATAGGGAACAAAATTGTATTTGGCAAATGTAAATCCAATATTTCACTTTCCTTTTACATGTGTTTTGGTTTCCACCATCCTCTGAGGGAAATATCTGGCACTTCAGCAGCTAAATGCTCCATTATGTTCACCAGTTAGTCACTAACTTTGTATTTCTGCCATTTCTGTCACTATGAGCGACAAACCTCTCACAGTCATATGATCCATTGTTTGTATAAAAATGTGAATTGGTGCAGCTTTAAATAAGCAGTGTACACACACACACACACACACACACACACACACACACACGCCCATGAGCAACACCATATCTGAATAATATGGATCAATGTACAACACAGTAGCCTGTGGACCAGCTGGTATTAAACCAATCATCCAATCACACTGCAGGACACTGACCAGCGGGACCATTCATCATCCAATTATGGGCCAGCATGCTTAACACTGACTCATGACTCAATGTCTGTCAGGAGGAAGGAGAGAACTTGAGAAATCATGCAAGCAGCCACATGTACAGATTTGCATGCCTGTAAATGTGCTTGTAAGTACAGAATGTACACTTTAATAATATATACAAATACGCACACTGACACATATGTTTGCTACGTACAAGTGTAAAAGTCTTTTATTCTTTTTTGTATCATGCCTTTTTTATCCTGCCTTTCCTTCTCTCTTCAACATATCCTGCAGTATCCCTGTCAGCACCATCCATCCACACGCACACATACACACACACACACACGTACACACACAACTGTTGCAGAATGAGTCTCCTCTCTCACCGTGTGACAGATAATAGATCAACCAGCTCTATGTCCCCCCACACACACATTCTCTCTTAAGGCAGAGCATACACACATACGTTAGACTCCTCGCTGGCGGTGTAGTAGATAATAGAGAACCAGAGCCCCTTGCGTTCTACCTGCAGCACCGGGTCATTAAGTTACTGCAGACACAGACACAGAGTGAAATGAGACAGCATGTTAGACGAGGTGAGACATAAGGAGAGACTAAAGGGGAGGGAGGACAGAATGGGAGAAGGAAAGTGTAGTGAGTGAGAGACAGAGAGGGTGACAGAGTGGAAGAGAGACAACAAGAAACAGAGTGGCAGAGTTTGGTGGGTGGGATGTGATGAAGAGATGAAACATTTCACCCATCATTAGTGAAGCTGTGCCAGTCTCTGAAGCTCCCCTAAGGTCTTGATATGGAGGGTCGAGCTAGGGTCGCATCTTTCAAGTCCACCTGCCTGCTGTTTCAATCAGTCAGCAGTGCACCGAGTTTCACTTTCTCTGGCACCGCTGCTGGGAACTTAAAATAACTGAATCCACTAAGCCATTTACAGCTGTGTAACCTTCAATTCACATTGCCCGGAAACATTGGTTCAACTTAACACTTTCATTTCAAAATGGTGTATAGTCATTTTGGAAACAATTGCTGCCTGAGATGCACCAGCCAATATTTGAAAAACACAGTGTTTTACACAGTGATGTTCTAAACAAATCACAAATCGCTTCTGTGCTCGATTCTCTAACCCACTTTTTATAGCGCTTCTCTAGGTTCTCTAATGCTTCTTGTGAGCAGAAGGTTGCCGGTTTGCACCCGGCAGGACCAGCAGGATAAATCTGGGTGGGGTAAGTGAAAAAGCTGCTACTTGCTACTAGGTGCCCTTGAACAGTGCACTTAACCCCCAGCTGCGCCAGTGGAGCTGCTCAGTGGCTAACTGACAGGTTGTACTGGGCAGCTTCCAGGTGTGAAAATATAACTGTGCAAGTGTAGAGTAGGGCGCTCCTGGAAAAGAAGAGAGCGTTCATGCACAGCAAAACTACACTGGTTAAATAAAGGTTACAGTAAAGTATTTTTAAACAGAGTATAATACAACTCACTATGTCAACAGTAGTACTTTCATTCTGCTGTACCACACATTTACAGAGAGGATAGGTATCCATTTTAATTTCCTTTCAAGGAAAGAAATCTGTCAAGACTGGACATTTAATTTGACAAAACAATCAATTTGTTCCACCTGTGCTGTAATGTAGTGGTGATAGTAAAAAACATGCGCATGCAAGATAACCTTTGTAACCTGCTACAATGCTTTATGATCGAGTCACAGCATTAATGCACAGATTACTGCACAAGTGGTGTAATGTTTTATGGCCTACTAGAGTGTCTGATGATCGAACAGATATTTTCTTTCTTCACAGCCATTACTTATTTTTTCATGTGTGTGCAATTTAAGTGTTGCATTATCACATTTTCTTGTGGTAGTGCCAGAGTTTATCAATACAAGCGAGGTCACTGCTGAAGTAGGAATTAATTGTTCCCTTTATTTATACTGTAGCTCCACTTAGTTTGCATAGTCATGACAGTCTCGTAAAGTGTGATGTAAATAGTTACACTACATGCACACACGACGCAGTTTACGGTACTGTTGTGATTTGTGGTGTCTCCGCCCGTCTCTAGGTGGCTAGCTGGCTCTGGCTATCTCATAGTGAATTTAACAACTGCATCTGAGAGGAACATGATGAAAAAAGACTGATTCTGCGCTCTGTTTGTGTTTGTTAGCGACACATCTCTGATTAGTCTAGCGATCAGGGTGCTGACTGTACTTTATTCAGTCTGCTGGGCAGCTAACACTAGCTAACAGCTGTCTGCAGGTATCAGGCTGAGGTCTTTTCAGGACAACACAAATAGCGGGAGCAGATGAATTGGGGTGCGGACTTTTTTTTGCTCTGCTGAAACTGATAATTAAAGTGGATGTCTAAAGCACCTGGTTCTGACACTCCATAGCTGTGTGGGATAACCTTTATCTTTTGAATGTGCATAATGAAGACTGCAGGTCTTTTATTATTAATTTCCTAAAAATAAGTCCTAAAAATATATATTTCAATTATGTTTTAGTCTTGTTGTCTAGTTGCACATTTTGAGCATTTTAACATTTTTATTTATCCTCTAATTATCCCGTAACTGTGACCACAGTAGCTTCAATTAGAAGAAGTTAGTCTGGCTTTAGCTGCAAATAAATTACTTTCTTTTATACTCTACCTTGTAAAAAACAAGAATAAACCTCTGTCAAGCATGCGCACAAACACACACATGCACACAATATGTCTCGCAATCACACACATTCATATGCATAGTACCTACACATACGCACACTCAACAAGAAAGAATGAGAATCAAGACGAGAGTGTAATTGCGACCTAAATCCTGTGATTAGAGGGAGTGAAGCGGAGAGAAGCTGATCAGCTGATTTGGTTGATTAGCCTGACGCTAACGACTTTAATTCACTGCAGAGTCAGACAGAGGACATGGCAGCATAAAGGAGTGTACCACTGTCTCCTTTTATTTGCAGAATAGCCTGTCCCTCACTTAGTCAGCAGTACCTTGGCAAAGCTTTAAAGAGAATGTGTTTATACTCTGTGGTTGTGTGTGTGTGTGTGTGTGTGTGTATTTTTGCGATGTCATGAGTCTGCCTTCTTCTAGAAATAACTTAATCAACTAATTGAGAGTGCTTTGTTCACCTTTTCATTGAAAAATAGCAGACATTTATCATAAGCACATCTGGCATTCCCTCCCACGCGCATAAAATTCTCAGTAAGAATCTTGAAACCAAGCATGCTTCCTAAACATGATAACAACTAAACCAAACACTGTTTTTTGAAACTCATTCTTCTTTCAAAATGACCAGAAGCTTAAGTCAAGAGCTGCAAAACTTTTCCTTACCAGGAATCCCAGTTTCTAGTTGCTATATTTTTGTTTTGTCCATGTTTGCTCATCCTCAACTGCTGAATCCAAGAGCAGTTTGACAGAAGGTCAAACTATAAGGCCCAATTCTCAGAGAGGTGGTAAACTCTTTTCCTCTGCCTGATGAGTCTCTTGGCTCTGAGTGCTGGTGCTGAGGAGCTGATATGGCTGACAATTTGATGGGGAATTGCCAGAAGTGAGGTTACCCTATATGTGGTGTGGTAGACAAGAGACGATGTAGTGCTGATTGTGTGAGCTCTGCCTGACTGCTGCTGCCTCTCCCCACAGTGCTGGAGCTGAAGGGCAGTCTTGTTCATGGAGAGGGTCCTAATTTAAGAGCAGCACAGATCAAGCAGAGTGACTGCTCCCCGGCGAAGTGTCAGTTTCATTGGGGACTAGTAATTTTTTTTCCCCCTTTTTTTCCCATCTGCACCAGTTCCATAATTTCATGGCTTGCCTTGACATCAACTGCACCAAAATGGCTGCAGTCCACTAGAGGGGAGCAGCAATACAAATCATGAACATGCCAACTCAACACCATCTTAGCAAAAAATGCAGGCATTGCAGGTGTAACCTGAACACCTTTAGTCTGCATTGGTTACAGTTTCCTTTCTACCTTTGATATCTATTTATCAGCCCTGCAAACTCAAGTGTGATGAAAAAGGCAAACCAAACCCCTTCAGGGACGGTCGGGGGCATAAGCAAGCATGCTGTACAGTATGGGGACCAAAACAATGATGTATTAAACTGAAATGATCTGTTAAGGTAACAGACATGCAGTTCCAGTCTAACCGGTGCCATTTACAAGCAACCTGCGTCATTCCAGCAGTAATAGCTGCTGCAATTACGACACTAGCACCAACTGCAGACAATGAGGTGATACAACTGACATTTTTTTTTTGTTCTTTTTTTGTAGCAGTTCTTTTTGTGTGTATTGTTGAGTTTTTAGATTTTAAGCCTGCAAAATGTTTGAAGAGTTTTTGTTTTTTTTTTAACTTGAGTTTCAAATGACAAAAAGACTGAAACCCAATGTGACTTCAAATTAAACACGTTAAGAAACTCCATATAGAAAATGTTTTTATCAAAATTCTGTTTAATCAGCATGTAATGAAATCATTTTGTCAAACTTAGCCCAGTTGCACACTTTGTTGGAAAAGCCACTTCTTTAACAATACATGATAAGATAGAGCAATTAGTAGTGCTGTACTGCTTGGAATTTAAGTGTCAAGTGTGCATTGACTCCATAAACACAAGCACCACTGCTGTAGAGAAAATGCAAGATAAAAGAGACTGAGAATTAGTAAATGTTTGGTTTTAGGGGAGAGTCTGCTATATAAACACAGCTGAGGAAGACAGAATGATCTATGAACTGTGAATTGTGGAACTTAAACTTAAGTCCATAGTATATTCAGAAGGACAGATGATAAAGAAAACTAAATGTAATGCTGCTATGTAATGCATGCAGCTTGTCTGTCATGACACAAGAATATGGAAACAACATGAAGCAATGCAACATTTAATTTACCATGCATAGTCCATCAATTATATATACACTAGACCTAAACGCAGACCACAATTAGTTTTGCATGGGTGGTTTTCTATCCACACTTTTTGACTTCAATTGAATTTTGACTACACACAACCGCAACACACAGGGGACGGATGGATGTGCTTCAGTGAGGAGAGGCAGAGTCCACAACATGCCCCTGCGTCTTGAGAAAAAAGATTTGCGTGATCCACCATACTCTCCCCTTCACTCTGGATTTCATTTGGTGAAAAAAGGGGTTGACAACTTTACATTGAATATAGACATTTTTGTGTTTATTAGCGAAATCTTTAGATTTGAAAAAAAAAGGGGGATAGATATTTTATTATTTAATATTGCACATAAACAAATGTAGAAGTGTTACAGCTGCTGCAGTTTTTTTAAATTCCATTACACGAAACGACAATGTGTGGGTTTGATAGGGACATTAACTGATCAGTAATTCAGTGTCTGTGCTGAGATTATATTACTGGATGACATCCAGCTGACACACTTGCCATTTTAAACTGCTCACTGATGAAGAACAAGAACAGGGTTATGGTCAAGGGACTAATAATTAAAGACATCTTTGTAATCGAGCCAAAACCATTTCATTATTACAGCATTTTGTGCATCTGTTGGGTTTTTTTGCAGCTTAACAGCCCTGAAACTGTCTGGTCACCAAACAAGGTCAAGAATAGGGATGAGTTCTGATACCCAGTTCCAAGTTGGTAAAATACCCAGATTTGTTAAGCTCTGCGGCCAACAAATCCCTTATCAAATCTTTCATTCACAATCTCTCTTTAGTTGGTCTCTTTTGCCTCTTTCTCACACTACAGACATTTGCAAAGAAAAAAGATGACATGTACAAACGTGTTCATTTGCAGTTTAGGTATAATAGTGAGTGAAATAAAAACAGCACATATTCTTTTTTACTAAGAGATGTCTTCATTTCCAACCAAGCAAACTACCTAAAAAGATTCAATAAGCGGATTCGGAACTGGATCGAGATTTGATAACCCCATTTGATCCTCATCTCTAGGTAAGAATCCTAGATACATATCGTTTCCCTTTAAATGCTTTATTGTGACAATGGAAATACTAACAGTACTTCCTGCAGTTAGTAGTTGGGTTTCCAGTGAGCAGTAAGGCAGGATGTAAACAGCTTTTAGACAGAAAATTGAAATAAGTGTGGGTACACACCATAGACTGTATATAAAGATGGACAATGTGACAGCTCCCCAAAAGTGAAGCCAAAACATCTCGATCGCCCCCTGGCGGCTGGCTGCAGTATAGGTCATAAGCCCCGCCTCCTCCATGTTAGTGGATGGGACATGGGCCAAACTGAAAAGTCAAAGTACACATCAAATAAATTTTTCTCAAAGATGGTTTCTGTCATTTTAAGTAGTTATTATCATGCTGATATTTGTTCAAGTGTTCGTTTTTAATTAGTTATTTGATGCTATAAAAACGGGGTGTCACGTCATGATTGACAACTGTGAGTGTGCTCGCAATTGGTTCAGGCGGCTGTATAGGCGGGAACTCACTGCGCCAAATGACATCACCAGCGCAAGATGGCAGCTCCCGTATCCGGGATATTTTGGCTTCATTTTTGTACAGTAGGAGGAAGTAGAGACGCGTCGTCCATCTTTATATACAGTCTATGGTACACACACACACACACACACACACACACACACACACACTTTTGTAATTTAATGGTCTAAGATTTTCAGCAGCCCACACTGTTCCTCAGCCCTTGCAGAAAAATTAGATTTTTTTTTAGGTGCAGTAAAAACACACTAAAACACGATAGAACAATACTCTTGTTTGTATAGAGCTAAAACAAAGGCTTCTGACAATGTAATGGTCTCATGGGCGCCCAGACCACACGGTACTGCGCTCCACTGATTGATTTTCAGCAGTAACATTTCTATAGTCCAGTGGTTGTTATAAAATCAAATTTTGAGCCACAATGAAATGCGCCCACTGCAGAGCCATGTCTCCGCTTTGTATGCAGCTGACTAGAACAGAATAGGATTTTCATTCAAGGGCAAACAGACATTTAATATTAAGGGAAAGGCTTTTCAGCAGACACTGAACTGTACAGACCCTTTTACAATTTAATTAAATTAACTCTGAGGGACTTTATCAGTTATTAAGTGTTGCAACAGTGCTTTAAGGAGTCATCATCACACCATAGGTAAACAGCAGCCCTGTGTGTTCATTTGAATACAAATTCTTAGTAGTCTCAAGGGACTACAGCAGACAGTCTACTCAGTAGGAGGCCACTGGGCAGATATTTTACTTAAAAATATTAAAGTAACAAGCCTGCATTGACTATTGCAATTAAATCCATTTGTACACGGCTACTGCTATGTCCGTGTCTTTCAGCTGCAGTTCTTTCAGCTCAAACACTGAGCAAAGAGCACCGCGACATCGACAATACAGGGCCATAGATCACCGGGACCCTGCTTTAATGAAGTGGCTGTTGGTGAGATTTGTAGCAGGTAGTAAACAAGGATAAAGACTCTGCTAAAGTGCAGTCTCATCATTTTGTACATGTAAACAAAGTCAGCGTCTATAAAGCCAGCACTGTTGAAGTTAACAGTTATAACAAAAGAGATACATGTGCCATAATTCTAAGATACACAAGCACAGCAGTGCATCACCGACGGCATTGGCTTAATTTTCACTGTGGTGTTAAGGTGTAGCCTTATTTTATGTAGCCAGTAAACAATTTGTACGTGTGATCTCCTCTAACATCAGGAAAAATATTTGTAAATCACACTTTTTCCATGCCCTGCTGGTTATGAAAGGGCAGAGCAGTTGTAAGACAGAAGGAAGACAGCTATGAAAACAAAACCCACAATCAGCTACAGGAAGTAATCTTCCAGGGCCGCGAGAAGCTGAGTAGTATACTCTGACAAGCATCCAGTTGATGATGAATGGGGCGTACGTGTGTGTGTGTACGTGTGTGCGTACGTGTGTGTGTGTGTGTAGTGACCCAGTCAGTGGAGTGCTGGCAGGGCAGAGGATAAGGGGGCTAACACAGTGACCCAACTGTAAAGCTCTCAGCTAAGTGACTATGGGCTTAGCTGGATCACTAGCTGTATGGCAGCACTGGCTCAGTGGTTTAGCCACAGAGTCTATCACTAAATGTTTTTACTCAGACATCAAAGTAATATCTATCTGAATTAACAATGCATGCCCCACATATTGTAGGGCTACAACTAAGAATTATTTTCATTATTGATTAATCTACAGATTATTTTCTCGATTACAGATTAATCACTTGGTCTATAAAATGTCAGAAAATGTGAAAAATGTCCATTACAGTTTTCCAGAGCCCAAGGTGATGTCTTTAAATAAATACTTTTGCCCAACCAACAGTCCAAATCCCAAATATGTCTCAGTTTACAATTGTAGAAAACCAACAAACAGCAAATATTTATATTTGATTAATAAATTATTAAAGTAGTTGCCGATTCGTTTTCTGTCTCTCAGCTTATCAACTAATCGTTGCAGCTCTAAAATATTGAGCGTTGAATGTAACACAATTACAATTACCGTCAATAGGTGTTTCCATCAGCCAACACAGGCTACAGCCAGCAGCTAGAAACTTAGAAGTAATTTCCAATTCTTCTGTGAGCTTCGATTAGCAGGTTTTAAAAAAGTAGTGCAGTCTCCTTTCTGTTAACAAGGAATATCTCTGAAATTGAAATGTTTCTGTCCAAAAGCAATCTGAACAACATTGTTTAGTTACTGCAACAATGTTTACAGGTAAATTTGGTTGAATCAGCCCACACAGTATTCAGAGGATTTTGTCTGGGCCCTGAGAAAAAAAAAGGAGTTTTCTCAGTTTGCCCTGAATGCAGAAGTCCCTGGTCAACAATAGCTTTTTTTTTTTGGTTACAACACCATGCCATGTCCCCTCAATCATTTTGATGGATCAAACCTTCAGTCCCCTGCCTTCACGCATGCACACACACACGCTCACACACACAAGATCATGTTGTGAAAGGGAACGTGAAGGACAACAATACACTGATTTTTAATGCCCTTTGCAAAGATTAATAATTCAAACAACTGTGCATGTGTGTGTGTTTGTCTGCTACCTATTCTGCTGCAACAACTCCACCAGGGTGTTGCTGTACAGTAAGAGTGTAGTCATCTTTTCAAAAAAGGCTAAAAACCACATGAAACCTCCCATCCCACATGGCATTACATGTCACATATTCAGCACGAGAGAGAATAATGGCTGTGTGTGTGATTTTACTATTTAGTTTGAAAATTGTCCAGTTTAGGCAAAAACTGCAATAGTTAATTTCCGTTACAGCTTAGATTCCATTGTTTAATTGATTAAAGACTTTGCATACTGCTACTGTTGGGTCAAACTGCTGTAACGCAGAACTTGTTCCCTGTAAGTTAATTATTTGAATTTTCATGGTCCCTAACACACTGAAGAAATGCCATAACCCAAGTCTCCATGAAATCAATGTCAAACAATTTGTATAATTTGAAAAGTGCAGCAGTATCAATTGGAACATCAGCCCATATCTTTCTCAATTTTCTCAACAGAGATTTTATAGATAAGAAAAACTAATTCAGTCGCACAGTTAATAAATATGGGTTACTTCACTTCACATCAACCTCCTGGTCTTTGCACATCATAGAATCAGTGAAAAACAATAATAAAAATAAACAGCAAATGTCAAGGAATGCTGCAAAAACATTTATATAACCTTAAATCATCTGTGGGAAGATGTTTTGTTTTCTCTTCTGCTCTGTTGCACTTGTGAGTGAGTGCGTGTATGTGTGTAAATGGTTCAGTGATATATGAAATCTTAAGATAAAGAAGCTTAGTTGGACGGTAGAGAAAAATATGGAGGAAGAGAGGGGAGTTGCATGAAGGACGCAAAAAAAAAAAAAGGAGAGAGACGGTGACGGAGGTGAGGAGCGGAGTGTAACGGGAGGGCAGGGCGAGTGATGGAGGGATGATGGAAGACAGGTGGGAGTGAGGAAGCATTGCAGGGAACATGGAGGGAGAGATGGAGGAATGATAGAAGGATGGTGGGAGTATAGAGAGAAGGAAGGGGGAGGGAGGGAGGGGGGGAACAACAGTGGGAAGGATGGAGGAGGAACAGCATGTCATGCGTTGTTTTATTCTCATCCAGAGGCCAGTGAGAGGAGGCAGATACCTGCTGATTATTCTGTTGTATTATCTAACACTAAAGAGAGAAAATGTGAGTGTTTGTTTGTGCATTTGAAGAGTGTTAGATAAGAGCTGCTGTTGATATAAAGCAAACATTTACACTCCTGTTACTCCCTTTACTTCCCTTCCTTTTCTTTCTCTTCGCCTCTCAACTTATCTCTCCTGATTCTTCTTCCCCTCCTTTCTTCTCCTGTCTTCCTCCTCTGCCTGTCCTCTCCCGACCTGCCCTGCCTTCTCCTTCTTCTTCTCCTTCTCTTATCCCTTCCTCTCCTTTATTCGCTCCCCCTTTCCTTTCATCCCCTTTCTTCTGCTGTATTCTAAAAAGCTATCCTCCTGCTTCACATACAAACTGCAAAAAAAAAAAAAAAAAAAAACATCATTCTTAAAAAGATCCAAACTCTAGTCACCATACGTTACATAACCAAGCTCTAACAATGCATGGAACTGCACACACACACATTGTTGAGAGAGGGCGGGAGAGAGGATGCAGAGATAAATAGAACTCCCACACATGAAATGCATCAATGCATCTCGCTACTACCGCCTGTACAGTTCTGTATGTGCATGTCACTGCTGCTGTGCTCGTAGATGTTCCCTTGAGGGCGGACGGTCTCAGACGCAGCCACAACATTTACATTCACTGCGTATGTGGTGTGTATGTGCGTGAAGAAAAAAGGGGGTTACAGATTTCCCTGTATACTCCGATTTAAATATTTATGTTGTCTTGCACTGTCATACTGTACATCCCACATGAAGAAATCAGAGCGTTATCCGAGTACTCTCCTCCTCTCCCCTTCACACAGAGGCAGCTCAGCTTTAGAAGAGGTAATACATTTGATTTCACATCATGAATATGAGAAAATGGGTGTGTTGTTGCGTGAGTGAAGGCAGGAACAGAGTGGCTTACCTGCCATGTGAGAATAAATGTTTGATGAGGATGATTTTTTCTCTCGACACACTGATGAAATGTTTATGGGCCAAAGGGACCAAATGTACGAGTGAATATGTGCAAACATGTCTGCAGGTCAATGTGTGTGACTGTATACTATAGGTATGAATATGTTTGAATTCAGACACTTTTTGTGTGTTCATGTGTGATTTTGTGTGAGTTCATATTCTGTCAAAGGTCTGTACAGTATATTTAGGGATGCAAGCACAAGCCTTTTCACATTTGATCCTAGTTTAGTTTAGTTTATTTACAGATATAAATGATAAATCCTACTGAGAAACTGTTTAAGGGTCTAATCAGGAACAACAGAAACCCAATTATAAAGTAACTCAGCCAGTATATGCAGCAATAACAACTGAAGCAGATGAAATATACTCATATATCATGTGTTTCATTTAGCAAACATTCACAGTGGAGAATACATGACCAAGTCAGTGGCAGTGGATGCAAAATTGCACTTTCCCACTACTGTGTGTGCACTTCATCTGAGTGTGTTTGAAAAAGTCAACAGACACAGACAGAAATACACAAGAGACTCATTCTGTGTGTATTCTGTTGCTAATGAAAAATCTTTAAGCAGGAGTTCCTGCATATTACACACTAAATGAAAAAATGACGAGCATACACAAAAAGTACACACTTCTGGCTACTTATGTGTTCTTTTTATTCACTTTGCGATGTCTTGAGATAAACCAAAGATCCTGCTATCCATTACTTGACTTTTGGCATACACTGGTTGAGGGGGAATCAAAATGTTGAAAGTAAAGTTTGGTATTTCTACATCACTGAAGCAGTTTCTCATGCGACATCATCAGTCAGCATCATAAATCAGTCTTTGTTTTTGTCAGTGAAGTTTGACTTGGAATCTTTCCTTTCCCTTTTGTAGATACAGCAAAAAAGGAAAACCGGGAAATGCCTGAAATGTTGGAACACATTTCAGATGTTTTTGGCACCATAATAAAATGCACTATAGTTAACACAAGGAGGTAAAACACAGCAATAAGTAAGCAAGTACATAAGTGATAACTACAAGCCCCCATTCAGAATACCTTTGCTTTAGCTAACAGATGTAGAGATGCAACGATTAGTCAATTAATCCATTGGCTGCTTGCTAAAAAAATTAACCATCAACTATTTTGATAATCGATTAAATCATTTTTTTTAAAGCAAAAATGCCAAAGGTTGTGTTTTTTTTTGTTTTATATTATTGTAAACTGAATATCTTTGCCTTTACTTTCTGACATTTAACAGATGAAACAATTAATTGTTTTTGAAAAAAATATTGGCAGATTAATAAATAATAAAAATAATTATTTGTTGGAGCTCTACATTGATGATATTCCTTGGAAAAATGTGTATTGAGAGGTACTAAGTTATGATCCAATACTTTTGCAACCTTACTTTCTTCCCGACGCCACTTAAGAGTACAGTATTAATCCCTCCTGAATGTTTTTCTTTTGTCTTTCCTAAGTTACTATCTCTGCGTTCTGATCAAGGCACAACAGGTTAATGTCTCCTGAACTGTAGGGGAAGTAACTCATTTTTAGTTTCATTAAACATCTAATACATCTAAAACATCCATACATACTGGGCAATCAGCCAGTTCACAAACATTTCAACAGTGTTACATGATATAACTCTGATAGAAATATACGTTTACAGTTACATGACTAATGTGTCAGACAAATAATTATTTGTACATTCCAAAACATCTTCCAGCTGGCTAACATTAATGCCATTGATGATGCTGTTATGCAACTAGGTGATTATCAGCACTAACGCAAGTGCTCCCAGGCACATTTCCATTAAAAGAAAAGGCACTTGAATTCTGATTACTGTTATAAGAGGTGAAAATGGAATTAAAGGTAATTTAATTATTCAGACTTGTCTTTAATTAATAATCGGGACCAAACTTTTTGTTCTACAAGATGAGAGCTATATTTTGTCGTAATTTGTTCTGCGTGTCAAGATGTTACAATGTGAGATACTGTAGAGAAGCAGTTGCATCTCCTTTGACCATCTGTGTCATCTCTGTATTATCTTTTTGCAAAGAGGGCAGTTAGTTACAGACGTCTGTGCTTGCACTCCATGAGCCATCTGAGAATTTTTAGAGATTATAACATCCGTTTGTGTGTATTTCCAAGGTAACTTGGCTGTATCTAATACATTTCTTACGTAATACAGCTTCCAAATCATTTATAGTGCTCCTTGTAGGTGCCAAAATACCTTCTAATAGCTTGTTTGTTTCTTAGGCGATCTGTGTGATCACAGTGTCTTAAACCCACCATCCCCACATGAAAGCCATCCTACCAGCAATGTTGCCATTTCTAAGCATCTACGCATTTCTAAAAAGGTTTTTGAGGAGGCAGTGAACAGGGTTAAGGGTGAGCTGTAAGGGAAAAGATAATGGGATAGACATGCCTGTTCTGTTTGATAACCATTTTTAAGCTCTTTTTTTTTTTTTTTACCCATGATTCACGGATTCATTGTGCTTCGTGTGTGTGTGTGTGTGTGTGTGTGTGTATTTCTTCCTAGTTTCTTTGCCACGTGTCTGTCCACCTTCAGATCTCGTAACTGTTCCAGATGGAGTTATGAGACACAAACAGACGACTCACTGAAGCAGTAGTTCAAAAACAGACATTTTAACACAGAGTGCCTTCAGTTTAGGACAAACTGAACAAAATGCTATGGTTTGTAAGTTGGTAGCCTAGAAATATAAGAAAAGATAAGAAAAACTTAATGATCCTTCTGTCAGGAACACTCATCATTAAGTGCAGTGTAGACACAGAGAGCACTCTGTAAGAATCCAAGCAGCTTGCACATACTGTAATGCACAGGCAACGACTGGCATAATTAACATATAACATATAATGGAACAGGAGGAGACCATGAAGGTGCAGGGACAAACCAGCACAACAGCATGGAGCATTAGTCATGAGAAGAATATAACATTGGCAGCTTACAACAGAACATCATGTCGAGGTGTCAAACATGATATCAGATTGGTTACATGCAGCTAACGGGCAGCTCATGCAGTGAACATGACTAAAGTGCTTGCCATAATGCAAGCTTGATTTGTAGGGAAAGTGGGTCAATGCAGCAGCGGAAGTAACAGGATAGAGCAAAGAAAAACAAAGAACGACTATAAAAATAGAACAGAAACAAATATAGCTGGATCAGTAATATGTGTATTGTATTATTGACTAAAGATGAAATTTACTACATCAACAACATAAAGTTACATAAGTTCAAAAATATGAACTATGCTAAATGTAACAATTCCTAAAAAATGCTAATAAAAGTGTGAAACAGGTGCAACTGTTAAAAATGTCACTATAAGACAGTGTAGTACAAATGTGCTGTCAAAGATCAGATTATTATGAAGACCTATGGCACCAGGCTCAGGTTTTAGTTACTTCAAACAATATGGACAAACTCCATCCTTACAAGAGTAACATAGTAACAAAATGTCATATCTTTTCAAGATAGGGTAACTTTATCTGCCCTTAGTGGCCAATTTAAACCTTTCTTTCATCAAGCAGTTATCATGGCACTGTGATGTAGAGTGTATGTAGTGTACAGTTTTATATAGAAAAACTAAGTGATTAGATTGCACTGCAACTGCACTACATATGCATGTGTGTGGGTGCCCCAAAACCATTAAGAATTAGTCTCTGCATCCTGTGAGCTTAGGAGATATGCCTTTGATATGCTTTGCACCCTGCGCTGATTCACAAAAATAAAGCCGAGTGTGTTTGTGGTAACATCTTTGTAGAGAATGGACAAGAATGTGTCCAGGTGTGGAAAAGCAGCGCAGAAATGTCTCTATATGCAAGATAAATCCAATGTGCTTTGAAGACAGTGCAGTGCGGGCACCCAGCCCCTGCAGCTGGCTGATGCTGGCTGATGCTGGCACCATTTGGACTGTCCCTCGAATAAAAACACAGAAAAATCCATTTGCAGTCACAACTAAATAAATAAATAAAGTGGAGAATGTTGGCCCAAAGACAAAGAAGTGGAGTAGGTCAATAAAATGCTGTGAAACAGTAAAGGTCAGGAACTGGAACAGATACCTGTGGTGTACAGTGACACCTATTGTACACTGGTAGATACATAGCATACATGCTCACACAAACACAAACACACACACACGTACATGTACAGACACAGACAGCCACAGCCTACAGAGACAAACACACACAGAAATGCACACATGCAAACATGCTGTAATACTCACTCAGTGACGCAGCACTGCCAAAACCCCACACACTTAGAATGTTTAATGCCTGTGAACAACTTTCTAAACTTTCTTTTTATTCATAAATGGAATTTCAAATCACTGCCCTAATTTCTCTTCCCTCTTCTTTCCTTTTCTGGCTCACTCGCTCGCGTCTCTTCTCACACTTGCAGCTGAAATGGAGATTGTGTTTTCACAGCAATGCAGAGCAGACCTCCTTAAAATTGGCTCCCTTAATAATTCAGCGTTTGAATAAAGATGGAAATCCGAATGTCACTGCATGTGATTGTGTGTATAAGTGGGAGTGAAAGACAGCTTGTGAAAGAGAGAGAGGAGGAAAGGGGGGGAAAAGGCGGGGCGAGGGAGAGGAGCGGGAGAGACCAAGACTTGAGAATGAAAGTGGAGAGGAAAGAAGAGCAGGAGAAAGAGATAAAGAGAATTTAGAGAGGGGTGTAACAGGACTTGAAAAGCCTTTTAACGTTAGCACTTACGGGTGTGTGTGTGTGTGTGTGTGTGTGTTTCAGTAGACTGGATGTACACAGTGTTAGACATCTTCCTCATGACAATCCACCTCTCAGTTGTCTTTAACAATCTCTCTGACTTATCCAATTTTCTTTTTCTTCATTTACTCTTCTGGACTGGTATATATTTAACATTTAAAGCTACACTTCGACATTTTAGGAAATACGCTTATCTGCTTTCTTGCTGAGAGAATTTGATGAGAAGATTGATATCACTTTCACGTCTGTACGATAAATATGAAGTTACAACTAGCAGCCAGTTAGCTTAGCTTAGCACAGAGACTGGTGCCTACCAGCACCTCTAAAGCTCACCAGTTAACACATTATCTGTAGTTAAAAGGTTCTGGTAGGTGTTTTTTGTTACCTTCAAACAGAGCCAGGCTAGCTGTTTCAAATTTGTGCTAAGCTAACTGGCCGCTGGCTTTAGTTTCATGTTTATCGTACACACATGAGCGATATCGATTTTCAAATCTACCTCTTGGCAAAAATGTGCATAAGTGTATTTTACAAAATGTCCTTTATTATTTACTCCTTTAAGACTAATGGTGTTTACCTGCACTCACTGCATTAGCATAATTCATGAACTGAAAGTGCATTTTGTAATTTCAGCATGCTTGTCTTTCATTGCATGTGTCTATGTGTGCCTGCTTCCACGCTCACACACAAACAGGAGTTTTCAGACCATGTTTCAAACTTGCACACCTAGATGGGTCTTTAATTTGTGTGCCTGCATGGGTACCTGTGTGTACCCGCTCTTTGAGGGTGTATTCAGAGGAGAAAGGGGTGTGTATAAAGGGATTCTTTTCCTGCCAGAGCACAGTAAAACACAAAGTGTGTAGTGGCGGGCTGCTGGGTTTAACTGAGGCGTGCGGCAGTGTAACAGCAGCATTCAAGCTGTCAGCCCAGTTCACTATAAGGGAACTGAACTAAAGAAAATCAGAAACACACACTTGTCTACTCCAAAAGAGCTTGTGTTATAACGCTCACACTGGTGGCGCTCTGAGCTCAAAGAGTCGGGTGCAGGCTGTGGGTGGGCTGGCTTCCACTGAATTTCAAATGGATTTTTCCAAACAACAATAGAGTTGATGTGGCATTTTCAAATGTAGGGCAGTCATTTCAGCACACAGAAGAAACACAGAAGGCAGCAAATATAGGGCTGTAAGTAGTACATTATATGTTGGGATGGTGGTGGTTTCTGTGTGAGGAAGGAGTGATGTTTCAAAAAAAAAGGGAAAAAGAGGTAGAAATGGCTATTTAAAGTCTGAGCAATGCTGCATATATTTATTGTGAAACCCTGTAGTGGCATATTTTTCTTCACCTCAGTTCTCACTTCTAACTCGATAGAGGTTTGAGGTGAAGAGATTTTGACTTCCATTGTAAAACACCATGTATTTATTTAAAACAACTTTAGAATGAGGGTTAACACCTTTAAAAAGGTGATGATTTTATTCATTTGCCACACATCCCGTTAATTAGACCCTACGTTTCCCAGTGAAAATGTTTTTCTTTTCCCCCCCCATCACCATCGAACACTGACAACAGTGAGCCATTGTTTTCCCTCAGAGTGAGAAGTGCTGCCCAACCAAGTGATGAACCCAGCCCACAGTCTGCTATGGAATTAGCTTTGGCTTTACTGGATGACTCTGCAGGCACTTGATTTATATCCAATGCCAATGTTTAGTGCCAATACAGGAAGTACTGTAGTGTGTCCTTATTGAGGCAAAAAGAAAAGGTACGGATGGCGTGGTGAATAGGTGAGACTGCAATTCACACCAAAAATGAATTTTGAATTTTTTAAACAATGATAATAACCTATCCCTAACCTTACCCAAGTAGTTTTAACCTTGACCCTGCCTGTACCATAGCCATGTGTGGATTTGGTAGGAATAACAATAAAAAATGTAAAAATGTACTGAAGCAGACCGCAGCTTTTAAGATTCTTCAATGACAACTTGTTTAGATAGGTAATCCATCGCAGTGAGCAAGATGTTTCTTTTAAACTTGAGTTGTGTGGTCCTTTTAGGTGTTTGTGGAAAGGAAAATTTCAAATTTGATTTTCTCTGCTGTCTAAAATAAAATATATTTTTATGTGGGTTTTTTTTCACATCATGATGGTAAAACAGGGACTTCGTGTGAATGTGCCAAGACTGAAACAAGGAATACTCAAATCTTTGAATCTACACCAAAACAGCCCTTCTGTCAATCACAATGCCTTCAAGCCAGCACACAAAGCACATGCTTTGTGCAGCCACAGATCATGAAATGAAACAGAAACAAAGCTGGATTGTTCACAATTATGGCTAAAAATTGTTTTCCCTTCCCTGCTTTGCATACCTCGTACATTTTCGGATGAGTGTCAACACATTTAATTTGAGAAACAACTTTGAGAAGTGGATAAGCAATTAAACACTAAACACTAATGTAAAATAGTAAAGAAAGCCATCCAATAAATCTGTTTTCAGTTTTACAATCACAGCTTCAGTAATATGGCTCTAGTATTTTAGATTTAAATTCTGTTTTAAGTTGGATTTTCACTGTAGCAGCAGATACTGTAAGACATGGTGACTGTGGAAGCATAATAATATGGCTATACTGTAAAAGGTGGCGCACAGGACACAGGACACAGAACACTGCCGGTGTTTAATATTGATGGACTCCTGGAAGTGTGAAGTATATCAGCCATGAGTGAATATTATTAACACACTTAACCTTGAGACCTCTAACCTGTCTCACCTGACATCTGATGATTTATTCATTCAGATGGTAACTGTCAAGACAGGCAGACAGAAAAGCAGATTAAATAGGGAAAGGGACAGATGGCTTAGAGAGACAAGTAAACAAGCATACAAACAAGTGGAAAGACAGGAGAGACATGTCTGGTCTGTAAGCTAAAACAGAGAGGAATCAGATAAATGATTACACTGACAGTTTTGAATTTACAGAATCATGCAAAAAGACAGACTGACAGAGCAGTAAAAGAAGCTGAGTACATAATTAAAATTACTAAAATGTGTTCACTTATGAGGCTGTAGTCAAAACAAGATCACCTCAAATAGTCCAGGTAGTCAAAACCAACTCTTTCAGGTCTGATCTACATTACCTTTATTCAGTTCCATAGTACTGGATAGTACTGTATGTGTGAAAAGCTTCAGTTGGTTGAAAGAATAGCTTGAACTTTACTGAACATGACTGGCTTGATAATAAGTTTCCCGTCCTAAATGCCATGGCAATTATATGAGACATCCTTGCATACTTCATACCATACAATGTGACAAATTATCCCCAACTGCAACTTGTTTAGGTTGCTCATTTTCTCTGTGCAAAAAGAATGAAAACAAAATGTGTTTTGAATCCTTGTTTCTTGCACATCAAAATATCTACAGATGTATTTTACAAAAATATTGTATATAATATACTGAATTGAATTATGGATGAGCAGTCTAATGAGCAAATTAGTGAGTCAGTTACAGCTGCAGTGTTACTCACCTCCTGAGAATAATTAGTTATTAAAAAGAAAACACACATTTCAGACAGTTTGGCTCGTTTGACAAATCACATTGCAAGGCCTCTGACTAAAATATCAGTTTGATAACAATCTGGATGTCCCACATGAGGTCATGAGCACAGGATGCAATTAAACGGGTCGCCAACCCTGTCACAGCATGGGGGCGACGGGGCTCCACACTGACCCTGCTGACTCGGTGATTCCAAAAAAAACTTGTCTGGGACAGTCGAACAGAATGCAAGCCTGTTCATTAACACATGGACTGGACAACTGCAGAGGGCGGCAGTGTCACTTTCCCTTCCTCCCTCCCTCTGTGTCTCTGTGAATGAGTAGCCATGCTTTATTCTGTCCTGAGCCAATTAACATGACCTGAAACAGGTGCACCAGCTGGCACAATAGGAACCGAGTCGGCTTTTTACCCTCAGCCAGAACACACCCACCCATACTGCAGTAGAAGGTATGCACATGTTGTTACTGTACAGTATGTACGGTCGCCATGGTCACTCACCCCTTGGTGCCAAACAGACACAGACAGAGTCTGCTATCAGCAAAAAAATAAGAAATAAAAAAATAACATTAAAAACACTACTACATTGAAATAATATGTGAAGTGATACTTCAACGTCAGAGTCGTTTTCTGAATAAAAATACAGTAAAATCTAAATATTTGTACAATCTTGCCTACAGCAAACCACAATTTCATCTGATGTCCTTGTGATTTTATATGCCTTTAGGCTTTGTTTAGTGTAAAGTCAAATTGAGACTACGTGATATCAGCTCGATAATGGTCTAAACCATAGACATGGGACATCCAGCCAAAAAATTAGCATTGAGCATGACAGGTGCTTGTTTTATCCTGTGTAGTGTGTCAAAGTGGAAGACAACCGATGCTGCATCTGGGATGCCTCAAGACGTCCCGACAAAAAGACTAGCATTTAAGATTTTATTGTCCTTCTTTCGCCTAGTTTGACAACTTATATGTTGTGTTCTGTAACTTTTACCTTTTAATTTTTCACAGGTGCAGATAGGGCTCCACCACACACAACAGTAAACATGGCACAGTGAATGAGGAATGATGTTTTATTTCATTTCAGTGAACCTGTAACCATTTGCTTATCACCCTCACAACAGGAGAATTATATCAATTTAATCTCACCTGTGTGTGCAACCTCTGCACAGATCTGTATGTTGCAGCTGCACATCCACACAGTAACCCTGTTTCAACCGACTGGGTAGAAAAAAAGGCAAAACCCAACCCACCTTCACCACTATGTAACGATTAATACTTCAAGGATCACTTTTATTCATAAAACCACAATTGCACACGTAAACATTCAATGTTGGTGCTGTCAGGTGGAGCAGTACAGTCGGTGTCTGGCACCTTAGCGGTCGCCGATGTGTGTCGTGCAAGTCGTGAAAGTCGGGGGTCCAAAAAAGCTGCCATGTCACTTGGTAAGTCAGGGCAAGAATCTGTAACACTATGATCACCTTATCTGCCACAATTATCCTAAATTGTTTAGGTTTGCAGAGCCCCACAAATAAAATTAATTGTACGCTTGCTCACAAGTCAGTGTGATGGAAGTCAGACAAGCAGAAGCTTGTAGACCATTAAAGTAGCGTAGCTTAGTGACTTCTCTCAATAGTGGTTAAGACAACCCATGAATTAAAGATTTTGTTCTGTGATTCTTGGTAACAACAATGCTGTACTATTACAACATTTTGTTATTAAGAAGTAGAACATTTAAGGTCAGTATAGTTTCGCTCTAATCATGCATACTCCCCCAAGCATCTAAAAACTGCAAAACCACTTGTGCCTGACATGCTCATGGCAATACAGAAACAAAGTGCACAAACTGAAGTTTTTATGGACATGTACTTGTTATATCCACATGGACTTCTGATCTCTTCTTTCTAATGTTAGTCATGCTCACTCTAGTGGTAAATACCTCCGCTACAAGAAGGCCAGTCTTGTGCTGCAGAAAACCTGCTTGCAACAGTCTCTCCTAGCCTCACAGTCACTTTCCTTTGAACAGTGAGACAGGCCACTTAGCCAAGACGGGTAAGAAATGTCTGTAGCAGGTAAGTATGAATCACTGGCTGACAAAGCATTGCAAAGAAAATGTATTTTGTTTTCTTAAGCCCCTGTTTACTCTGTAGGGTCAGATGCAATTATTTTGTCTAAAATGTAGACATACAGTATGTTTAAGCCCAGCATGGCATGTGTCTCAGGTACTGTATATCACCAGGCTGTTGCTAAGCATACATCCTCTGAAAATGTGGACTTTGTATGTTGAAAACTGTACAACAACAAAAGGCAGAAATGGTACCTTCATAGCGCAGTCTAGTCTCATTCCCAACATTAATAATTAACGCAAGTGCTTTGTTTGAGGTTGATTATTTGTGTTTGGTAACCTTTCAAAACAATCAATATTTAATAGTTCTTTGTAAATAATGAGTTTTTGTCTACCTAATGAATAGTTCATTACTATCTGTGATTTATGAAAGGTATCATAAAATGTATAACAGAGTGGTATATCACTCAGAGTGACATTAGGTCAAGAATTTGTTTAGTCATTTCATTTTGTGTTTGTATCTGATTAGTAATTCCTAAAGATACCAATCTTACTACAAAGTCCTCAAGCTTGTTTGAAGTGCAGTAGCTCCCTGCCTCCACCAGCACTGAAGGTTGACTAAAATAAAATTCTCACAGTCACTTTGGACAAAAGCATCAAATGAATATAATGTAAAACTACTGTCTTCACATCTGGCACCTAGGTCTAAATCTGGTATTAAAAAGGTGTTTGCCTCAAAAAGTTTAACAATAATGCATGGTCCAATATATTTTGAAACCAGTCAGTGTCACAAGAAGCTGATGACCCGCTGGACTTAGACATTGATTTAACTAATAGACTAATCCATCCTTAAATTTAGTTTTAAAAATATATATAGGTAATTGCCAGACAACTCACCAATTGTATCCAAAAATGTATCTCTTTCCCCTTACTTAAAACTGATGGCACTGTAGTTGTTGTCCAATATGTATACTTCCTAATATGCAATGACAACAACAACAACAACAACGACGACGACAGGGACCAAATCTGTTGTTTTCATTTATGGTTTCACAATATGGGTGTTTCGAAGTCCTCTGGGGCTGGACTCAACTGGACTTGTCTAATGAATTTTTTGTTCAAATACATAAATATCAGGTGGGAATACAGAATATATTCGTATATAGAAACAAAATCAGGGAACTAATTTTAGGTTCTAATCACGACTTACAGTGTCACATAGCTGAGCAGAGCAAAAGCCAGACAGACACACACATATAGTGCGTATATAAGCAACTACAGACCCCCTGGTACTAAACCATTACCTTTGTTCTGTCTGGACTAGCTGATTAGCTCCTTTCACTTTCACTGACTGTGTGTCCCAGCTAGCAGGGGTTACCAGACACCAACAACTGAAGCTTTAGGGAGTGGGAGGCTCCTGCAGCTCACAGTAATGAGGCAACACACCAAGTCACATCACACACTGTGACATGTAGTGGCAGATGCAGAGAGTACCAGCAGCAAAAAAAGGGTTGAGCAGGAAACAGGCAAATGCTGACCTTAAACTAGATGATATTTGAAGCAATGTCAGAGTTTTAGACTAATTTCCAGTTTCCACTCAGGGCAGATACCTGTGCGCTCCTGCCATGAAATTAAGTATTTATATTTTTATATATTTATATTTGCACAGAATGTAAAATACTGTACTGTATATAGCAAGCCTGCATTACAGATACTAGATGTCTATGGTAAACAACTGATTAGTAGAAAATGACCACCAAATACCTCAATACTAATAAATAATATGCTACAATGTTAAGTATCACTGCCCTAATCAGAAACTATGCCTTAAAAACCGCTGCTCAGTGGTGGTCTTGGCTCTGACTTATTGATATTTATATGTATGCGCAGATGAAGTGCAATGACCTGGCACTTCAGTGGGTTTTTTTTCCACTAGATCTTGCAAAATAAGTTCACAAACATATTTGTTTGTGGGCTGCAACAACTGCACATGATGTCTTCTTTTTCCTGATGGGTTTCCCGAAAGTGGCAAATGAAACACAGCTTGTTTAATAGCAGTAGAGGTGGACTGATGATGATGATCACAAAACAATTTGCTTGTTAGCGACAACTGATTGTGAGAACTCTTGTGAGCGTGATTATAGGGATTTGTTAGTTTACTTATCATTTAGCCTACTCACAGTTTCAGCTGATAAAACTGTGAAAATAAAGACTCTGGTTGAGGTCTAATTTGATAATTTCAGCCTTATTCAATTCAATTAAATTTTATTTATATAGCACCAAATCCTTACAAAGTTATCTCAGGGGACTTTTCATATAGAGCAGGTCTAGACCGTACTCTTTATATTTACAGAGACCCAACAATTAATTAATTATCCTCCTCCTACTGGTCTAACTGTACTAGCTGTACTTTGTGTTTAGTGCTAATTAACAAATGTTAGCATGCTAATGCCCTAAACTATGACAGTAAACAGGATAAACATTATAACTGTAAAACATTAGCATGTTAGCATTGTCATTGGAACCATGTTGCCACGCTAGCATTAGCAATTAGATAAAAGCACTGTTGTGCCTAAGCCTCACAAAAGCTGTTAACATGGCTGTAGACTCTTAGTCTTGCAGCTGGAGTCTGAAGTAGCCAGCAAACCAGTCCGTCAGTCAGTCAATCAAGTCTTCCAAACTTGCAGCTTATTTGATTGGACACTTCCTTTTTGGCAACCAGATTCCTCTGATGCTCTCGCCTCAAGGCAGAAACTCCCTTCTTTTTTCATGTTCCTTTTTTTGCTTTTTTTTTGCTTCGCCTGGTCTTCTGGTCTTCAGAGGAAGAACTGCTTCGTCAGTATCTTAGCCCTGTATCCGTCCCTCTGGTATGACATAGAAACAGAGATATTTGCTTCTTAATCCTATGTGACCCAGAACTGATTGATTGATGAACTGATTAACATGAAATATAGTGAGTATATAGAACGTTTGAGGTTAAGGATTGTATTCCAGTGTGAATCCAGCCTCTGATCGTTGAATGTAGGAAACCTTAACAACAACAAGCCCCAACAAGACCGTGATACAAGCAGTCAAGTCTAGGTGAAAATTATTCTTTCCATCTCTTCTTAACTGTCAATTACTTTTTAAATGAATTGCATGTTGTAAAGAGCCAGGAATATCAGATTTGCCGATAGACGTTTTATCCACAGGGATTTTGCCACAAGGTTAATCAAGAGTATCATTTAGGAAAGCCTGCATGATGTCTCCTTGATGATCATCAGAGACGAGCATAAAGCATCTCAAGCAAGCTTTTTTCACACTAAAGTGAAATATATGAAAAATGAGTGACAAGTCTTGAAGCTTTTTAAGATTCATGCACCACGGACTTAGCCATGTCCCAGAAAAGTTATGGAGTAACAAGGCAAATCGAGAAGATGACAACTTAGAACCTACAGCAAGAATTTTCTCTGTATCGACAGCACTTATTTTTAATCTCTCACACTCTTCTTCAACTTGTCATGTCTTTCAGGGTTTTTTTTTTCTTTGCTTTGAGAAATCTTATTGAGGGAACTTATTCAAATTAGCAGTGAAAAGAATCCATTATCCTTTGAATTTACTACCAGACTGGCCAATTACAGAAGGAGCAAACGTTAGCCTGAGAGGACTTTGTGAACACCAGCCCTGAAGACTGCCATACAGATCACTGGCATGGCAGCGTCTGTAGTTGTTCTACTACTCTTTTTCATCCTCATCCATTAGCTGCATTATTAAACCTCTTCTCAGCTCTGTGCAGTGCTCATTTGACCTATCCCCTTCTGCCTTCTCTTGTCTAGATATTCAGATGTGAAATGATTGTGGCGAGGGATTTTGTTTTCCCCTAATGCAGATAATGATGGAAAAGCAGAGAATGAGTATTGTGTGCTCTGAACCAAGACAATGAAGCAGTCTTTTAAGCCACCAGTTTTTAAAAGCAGAGACAGGCACAACTCTTCTTGTTGGTGAGCAGTACTGGTCCCTTTACATACATTGACAATAGGGCATTGGAAGGTATTAATATTAACTGAAATCTTGCCATCTCAGATCCCTTATACGTTGTCTTTGAGCCTGCCATTCTTTTAAAGCTTTTTCAAAACATATTGCAGAACAAATCATTACAATCATCCTATCGCCTCATGACTTGCATCCTTTCCTTTTCCCATCTCCTGATTATGTCAGTGCATAAAACATAGTACTAGGCTTTGTGGTGTGGGAAGTTACTGTTGTTGACCAAGTATACTTTGACTGTGACAACCACTTCAAACCTCATCATCATCCTGGAACTCCTTGTCTTGCAATGAGAGCACAAACTTCTTCGAGGTATTTTCTCTTTGCCCAGAATATTACATTTTCACCAGGATAAGCCAATAATCCATTCAGCATGTTGTTATATAGTCAGCCTGAATGATAAGGAACTGAAAGAGCTCAGCTCAGTTAGCTAGGGAAATTACAGGCCAATGTCAGCCTGACCTGGCATTTAGATTTGCGCGTGTCAGAGCTGACAAGCAGCGATTGTATCCAGTGCTGATGTGTCCACAGGCTCAGTGAGGCAGCTGGACGTGATGCCAGGCCTTTCTTTTCAGGCCTGTGGTCTATTTTTGCCAGACACACAACCATCTGTGAGCTGTAAAATACACAGGTTTCATACTTGTAAGAGATATTACACGATGTGTTACAGATGATGTGGTCACTTCTTTCTTTCCTGGTTTCATGCCTCCAGCATTAAAACTTTGAGAATCTGTTCTTAATCTTTGCAGTGTCATAGTTTCTGTCTGACACCTTGTTCTCTCCACTCTTCCTCCTCTTATCTCACCAGATCTCCTTTGTAACCCCCACCTCTCTCTCTTTTATTTCACTATTACTCTCTGTCCACTATCTTTGTCCCTGTCCTCATCTGACTCCCTTTTCTACACCCCCCGACATCTTATTCTATTATATACTGATGTGCGATGTGACCTTAAGAGAGCAGGGCCGACAGGATCTGTACTTTGATCTCTGCTAGATATCTCAGCATCCATTTTGGCGCCATAGAGACGACACAGCGCTCTACAGATGCCGCCCAGATGTCAAAGGGCTCACAGGGGACCACGACTGCAGTGTCCATGATAGACACCTCTTTACAAAACTGGCTTTCTGTTTCTTGTTGCTTTTACTGCAGAGCTTTTCACAAGTTCAAAGACTCTAACACAAGCTAGAAAAATACTTATCACTTACTTATTTCTAACCAAGAACCAAGAGAAATGTCAGCTCAAGAACACAATGAAAACAATATTTCAAAGCAAAAGATCTGCTGTAAGCAAAAGTGTTTTTATCACCCAGAGGTGAAAAATCTTTCAGCCGGTGCAGCTCCCCATCCACTGGCTTGATCATTTTCTGTGGCCAGTAAAAAAGTGTTTTATATATCTGCAGATTGGGGCTGGATATGGAGTACTCTTTACAACGTACAGGATGGGTCGTTGTAAACTGCAGATCACAGAACTTGGCAACAGTCTTATTCCATCAGGTAGTGAGAGATAAGTGTGTCAGATTTGAAAAGAAATCTAATTAATTCCTGAGGTCAGTGCACAAAATAAAATTACATTAAATTCAGAATTTAGCAGCAGCTTCTATCAATGTTTCCTCAGACTGTAAAACTATATGGAATCACACAAAAGAGTAAAATATGAACTTGTGACTAAAGAAAAAGACACATTAATATTAGAGGGTGTGGATATGACAGTCTACGCTTGGAATTTCCCCACTAAGATGATGTGATATATCCCTTTGATTTTCTTTATATTTAAAGGAAATAAAGAGAATATGAGTTCTGCTAGTTATGTGGGTATTACAGTAATGCTGCACCAGGTATCTTGTATCAATAGTTTTTGGAAACCCCTTATGTGTAAGATACAGTAGAAAGCAGCATTGCCCCACAGTGAAACACTGAGTGCAATTCAAACCATTGACATGATTTATCCAAAAAATCAAGGTAGAGTACTGCCATTTAAAAATCACTCAGTGCCCGTCTTCATCCTGCATCTCAGAATGATTCTTGTAAATCTACTGGAAGTTGAACTCAAACTAAAAATAGTCCTACTTCAGCCGGTACAGCTGAATGACTAATGTATATGCCAGACATGACAGAGACACATGGGGCTCTATTTTCATGAATGCTTCACCAAATAAAGTGACTTAAATATTATAACTGTGCTGAGCTGTCGACCCGCTCAGAACAGGCAGGCTGCAGACTGTGCAAGACGCACTCATTCTTGGCACCAAGATTGCAGTACGCCGCTGTAAAAGTAAAAGTTCTCCTTTCATAATGAATGATTTTGCAGTTTTATAACAGTCTGAACCACAAGCGGAAATTAATGTTGACCTTTTTGGATTTTAAAAGACTTCTAGGCTGTTCTAGTTTATTTAGCGCAGAAAAAATACAACAAAATAAAGAAAATTTAATTTTGTATGGGTATTACTTTACTGATCTCTGAGCAGCTGTCACAAGGTGTTATGCCATGCCATTACCACACTCCTCAGCCATTATGGGCCCCATGATGTTCAAAGGATTTCATAACCTTTCATGGAGAATGGGTAATATGATCAAAAACAGTTGTGATACTTGACCTTTTTAACATAATATCATGCTTGTAATGCCTGATGGGGCAGGACGGGATAGGCAGTATTGCAGCCAGATTTGGAGAGGTTACACTGATGGGTGTGAACAATGGTTTTCCACTAGACATACAGAGCCAGACAGTGCAGGAGCTAGTAAGAAGAAATCCAATGATCCTACATAGACAGACCATAAATGTCTTTTCTTCAATCAATTAGGTTATTTTACTTATATTTTTAGATATTTTTTGCAATTGTCTTTGATGCAAATAGCATAACACTGACTTACTGGAAGCTAAAATAAGATAAGATGCTCCCAAACACTTTTTGCATGTTGCTCTTACCAATTAACTGGACATGAGAATATAAGAATGCCCCATTTTAGAATATCTTAGAGGTTACATCTGTGTACTGCATTTGCCCAGTTTTTGTATGAGGCCCATTAACTAGTGTGTCAGCTTCACAACTTCTCTCTACAAAAGCCGACTGATCTGGCCATGTTTCACACATTCACACACAGATATGCACGTAGACTCATTAAACAGCTGCATGCACAAAACACAGACATAAAAAAGCGCACACACACACACACACACAAATATAACATAGCCTGAAGCAGCAGAATTACAAGATTAAATAAAGATCCATCTGCACAATGGGATTATCCAGCGGACTGGAGTGTACACACATGACCACACAGGCACAATTGCACTGATAAACACACATGTATGCACACAGTAAAATGCACATATACGCGCACAAAAAAAAAATACATATATATATATACACATATATATACATATATATATATATACACATATATATACATATATATATATATACATATATATATATATATATATACACATATATATATAAATACATTACGTATGCATGCATATGTATCATGTAATATATCTAATAATGTAATATATGCATATGTCTTTGTCCATGTTAATAATAATACATGCATGTATGTAATATATTGCATGTAATATACGTATGTGTATAATAATAATAATATGTATGTAATATGTATGCAATAATAATAATGCATGTAATAATAATAATAATAATACCATATATATAATAATAATATGTTTACATCACCACGCACGTATGCGTAATACAATATTAATAATAATACACATGTCATATGCGTATATGTATGTATGCACACATATAATAATACGTAATAATAATATGTATGCGCACATATGTAATACGTAATAATGTATCATGTATACTGTAATAATAATACGTATAATAATATATATATATATATACTTACTCCACTACCCATATATATATATATATATATATATATATATATATATATATACATACATATATATACACACACACACACACACACACACATACACTCACAAAAAACCCACATGCAAATAAACACAACTGAATTAACTAACTTTTTGTGGCTATGGTAGCAGTTCTGGCCCCTTAAACCACTGGGGCCAACTTTTATTTTAGAGGGGCCAGTTAAATTAACTCTGAAATGAGTGATTCAGGGGCCAAGTCAAATCATCTAATGAAATAAGGTACACAGTAGAACAATGTGTCCAACAAAGTTCACAGATTCAGACTTATAGTACACCAGGTCTTTGTGGTGTACTCCAAAAAAACGAATGACATTCAGTTAGCAAATTTTAGGATGACATTTAGACAGCAGATCTATGTTGACATCAAAAGAAACAATGCACATATCATATCACACGACTCACACACGCATATTCTTAGCATACAAAAATACCACAAAGCTTATGCTTGTCTATATGCTTGCCATATAAAACACAGCCTAAACAGCCTACAGTAGTAGAGTCAGATATTAAAGTTAATGGCTCATAATATTGCACATCTTAAAAACAAAACTTGGATGAGGAAATTCTCACAAGTAATATAGCAGACCTTCTCCTCAGGCTCATTCACAGATCACACGCTATCAAAAGCTGACCGGACAACCAGTACATGCTAAATTTCAGAAATTATAATCTATTCAAAGTCCTGCAGACTTTTATTCCTGCTACTGGATCTGTGTAGACAGCTTGCTATAACGTAACTGTTTGACTATCCAGACAAACAAGGTTAAGGCACATAATATAACCTTCATTAGATCAAGTAGTACACTGCAAGGAGTTAAATCCGCACAGACAGCCACAGCAAGACATCAGGAAAAAAACCAGCAAGCGAAGACACACACACACACACACACACACACACACAGGTAGGCCTACAGAGTCTGTAGGACAAACAAGAGTGTAATTGACTTACGTTTTTGACGTCGAAGTCCATTCCCCTTTCTGTCTTTGAGATGAAGTGGTCCATATCCATAACACTCCACTGCTCTTGTTACTGTGTTTGTCATGTTGGTGTTTTTAGACAGAAATCCCCATCACCTCTCTCCATCGCTGCCAGCTAACTTGTTTTACCTTTAGCACATTAGCTAACATCACTGGAAACACTGGAAAACAGGCTAACTCTCTCCGTTGTTTCTTTTAAACCAACGCTGTTGTTAATTTTGTATTTTTTGTTGTGAGTTCAATCTATGACTGGCTTCACAGTTTTACTTCAGAGTTTCTTCTTCCAAAGAGCTGTCCAACATACGTATCGCAGTGGCGTGACAGTGACTGTACTTAATTAGATGTCAACTTCATCTGCGACCTCTCCACAGGAATAACTCAACTGTAGGGTGCAACGCCATCTTTGACCACACAGACTGACCCATTATGAGCCGTTGCAACCCAGGGGGGCGCTGTTTCACTCGTTTGAAAACACAAGAGTTGGCAGCAACAACATAATAAGTAGTGTCTTATTAAAGTGACATTGATAGTTATTTTGGATAGTGAGAAAGTCCTGGCTTGCCCCAATTTGAGGGCATTATCAGTTTGACATGAAGTAAAATACGTTTTGTACTAGTTCCCTGCAATTTCGTCTTTCATAAAACACAGAATGGCAGACCCCATATTCAGTAATCATTTAAATTCTCTAGTGACACTCTCTGAAAATGTGTGCAAAAAAATATGATTGAAAGATATGAACAGTCATTTTGGCTTCACCTACAAATGGCACACTCACAAATATATGCTCTACAGCAGTTACAACTGCTAAGTTAAATATGCTGATGGTGGAACAAGAGTAGACCTGCTGAAATCTGCTGAGATGTTTTTATTGGCTTTAAGATTTATGTGGCTGTATGCATGTAGAGGGGTGTGTGTAGCTGTTGTACAAGTGCATGCACGTTGAGTATATTAGTGTATAGATGTACGTGCTGTATTAAAGTGTGTCTAAGTTTGTATTTTTGTGTCAGTGTTTTTAGCGTGTGTGTGTGTGTGTTTGGCTCGGTGTTCATGGGGTCCGTTTGTTGTTTTGCATCAACCTTAACTCAGCTCGGCGATTAAAAAAACATGTATACTAGATAGGGGTGGGTGTTACTGTGTATGCATGTGTGTGTCAGGAGAGAGGGACTGCAGCAGAACATGGTGGCTTGAAATCTAGGTCATCAGTGAGAGAGGGAGAGTGGGGTACATTATAAAGACAGCAAGAGAGAAAAATGAAAAATAACAAAGACAGAGGTAATAAGACTGAGTGAAATAGAGGCAAGGTTCAGATCGCTTACTGTATTACCTGCTCTGGGCAGCACTAGTATCACCACAGCAGGTGTGGATACGACAACCTGTGTAACTGTGAATTTTCCTCCTGTCTATTTTTCAAAGTTACCTATAAAGCAGCTAAATAGTAATCAATTTTGTGTGCAAGTAGCATGTTCCCATGAGCTCAAGTTCAAGCTCTGGTTATTGAAATCATATTCCTCTGAATTACCTGCTTTAATCATGCAAAATTACTGTAAATATATATTTTTAATACTGACTTCTACTGACTTCTACATAAAGTAGATGTTGTTGACAGCAGTAAATAGCCCTTCCACAGCAGACACTTTGACTTGTCATAGTAGGAAAAGCACAGTGTTACTAATGACATTAAAGATGCTTCCGTTCTATTCAAGCGTAGTACAGTACAGCAATGCACCATACAGGACCCTGAAACCAAAGCAGCTAAACGAAGTCAGCCATCGTTAGTTTTATTATTTTCACCTGTGTCTTTCCTACAGTGACATGTCAGAATGTCTTCTGTGAAAATGGCCTATTGTTCATCTCATCTCCATCTCAAGTACTTCCTGT
Organism: Macquaria ambigua; assembly: GCA_008360985.2. NCBI lineage: Eukaryota > Metazoa > Chordata > Actinopteri > Centrarchiformes > Percichthyidae > Macquaria > Macquaria ambigua. Next base: position 33,782 of record VMKM01000611.1, on the reverse strand, counting down.
TTTGGAGGACATCCATACATTTTTTGCCAGACACCCAAAATACAACTGTATCTTAGGATTCTTTTTTTTCAGCTCTTCTTGCAAACACATTATAGTTTTGAACAACAAGGTTCTTGCTCACCACAAAGTCTTATTGACAGGATCAAAAACATTCAACCCTCCAAAAAAATCCTAAGCACTCTCAATCAAAAGTACTCTATTTACAACATTCTGGTTGTGTATCTACTGTGTGTACGGTTTTCAGGCTTCTTCTCAGTTGATACTTTACTTTAAAACAAGTAGTATTGTATATTTATTATTTATGTGTCTCATATGTAACGTTTGTGGCCCAGTGAATCCCTGTCTCTCCTCCCAGTTCATTGTTAATCATTGTTAAGTTAATGTTTAAAAGTCACAGTGAAACCTGTAAGTCACATGGTGTATGTACAGTACACGTCACACGTTTGTACTGTCTTTCTAACACCGCTTATAAAACATATTCAAATAGTACAATCTAACATATTTTCTGACATTGTTGTTAAGTCAGTGCCACCACTACAATACTTAAATCTCAGTTTTAACTCACTTTATTTTCCTCTGATAGCCAAGAGTTACATAGTGCCTCAGTGGCGTTGCACTGAGAACATTATTCTAACTACTGTTATAAAATATTGTTTTCTTTTTGTGATTAATTTCTATCCTTCTGACTACTTTTTATTCATTTATTCTCACACAAGGCTGTCTTGCAAAAGAGTCTCCAGCCCCAGTGGAATCCTCTTGTTAAACTAAAAATACTTAAAGAAAGAAGAGAAAAAAAAACATGTATTGTCTCTATAATGCATACAGTAAATTTATTCTATAGGGTGTTTTTTGTTGCAGATTGTTTTAATTGGCTGTCCAGATCATGGTACTCTTTTCAGTAGGATTCACAGATGCACCAACACATGCACAAACACACACATCTCCCTGACCCTGAAATCTGCGAAACAGCAGAGGAGCTTCATTAGAGCTATCATGAAGAGTAATCACAACCTGCATTGGTGCATGTTGTGCGTGAGCCCCAAGGGGTCCATTAAGCCAGTGATATTATTGCTCGGCGTATGGAAGAAGTCTTCATTAGCTTGTTTAGTTGGAACACACACTATGGAGCTGTAGCACACACATACACAAACACACACACAGCTTCATCAGCAGTTTGGGCTGGAGTTGCCTAGAATAATGATGTGATCATAGTTAAGACGCTCACACGCACATGCAAAGAGGATGCAGTGACAGAATGTGCAAATTCAATAATGTGTTAACTGGATGCCAGCAGTAAAACGGCATCATCACGACATATTTCTATAGCTCAGCGGCTGTGTTTATGCATACAAGGAGTCCTATTCTTCACTCAGTAACCTGGCTTTGAGTCAATGCGTGTGATGTAGGATATCTTCAGTAAGCTAACGGTTGGACTGGCTTTCTGCTGTTTTTTTTGCTGTTTTTGCCTTTCATGCAAAGATTCACATAGCCTCGTGGGTGCATTTCGTTATCAACAAAAAAAAAAAAGACAAAAAAGAAAAACACAGCTGTGAGCAGTACTTAATGCTACTATTGGGATCATCATTTATTCCTGCTATATTAGAATCAACCTGTTAATGCTCATTTAAACAGAGAAGGAGAAGCTAGCAGCTGCACCTTTTCATACTTTTGTGCCGTTGGACCTTCATGTGTGGGTGTGACACCACAGGTGTGCTGAGTTTATTGGTTTATTTACGACAACAGTAATTGTTGCAGCGTATGTTTGTTTGTTTTGGATACTGGTGGAGAGTCATGAAGTTAGCTGTGTAGATTATTCTGTTTGCCTTTGCTGCTATCTAAATGGCATCACCCAGGCATAAAATAGACTGATATCACTGATAGCCAGTTAGTGTAGCTGAACTCTGCAGGGGTCTAACCAGTGTGGAGTGACCCAAAATAACCAGAATCTTTATGCAATGCTAATGAAAGTGCCAGACTTGTTCCAATATGTTTAATCCCAGAGTATGCTAACACAGTGTTTCTCTGTTAATTTATTTGTGTTCATTTTCTTAGAAACAAGAGACCAGTGTGATGCCTTAATGACCCATGATGCTCAGTTGATTGCTAGCCTTGCAATAAGTGATTACTGTAAGATATTCACTGGCATGTGGGCTTACATGGAAACTGTTGTACTCTCAGCTCAGTCCAAAGTTGTTGTTTTTTTTTAATTTTAAAGGTATTTCTTATTGTTCCTGTCCACGTGAAACACACTGTATGTTTATATACACTCAGGTTCCAGTTTATTTGGTACACCTAGCTAAATCTACAGTAATACAGTGTAATACAGCAGCCCTGCAATCCTTGATAAAGATTTGAATGTGACACTGTTTTAGAGAGGTGTTGACTTAGATTTATGGTCTTTTTGGATGCTGTAGTTTGTGGTTCTATTGAATTATAATGTGTTGTACAGAGTTTAGAATATTTTGCCCACCCCATTTATATCAGTGAGGGTAACTAATAATCTGGCAACTGAGTGTTTTATGTAAAATAGGAAAAGAAGAAAAAAATCAATCTGTGTTATTTGAGGTTGGTGATGATGTTTTCTCTGTTGACACTGCCTGAGACAGTTGCCAACTGTCTTCAACTTGATGCATGGGTAACATTCCCTAAAATGAATTTTACCACATATTGACGTCGATCTCCAAAAATATACAGCTGAGGGCTGAGACACAAAGACTGGGCTAAATCAACTCAACAAAAGAGCACGTATTCACCCCAGCAAGTGTAGGTGTATGAACACTCACATCCTAAGCTTATCTAAACTCACCTCAAGTGTCAAGACAATAGCATAAAAATATCAAAGAACCTCAAAAGACAAAAGTCAAATACCAACGTTGAATGGATTATCCTCATGTTAAAACACCCCAAAGACTCTGCAGGGGTTCCATTAAACAACAGATGTAATAAGATCAGAGGGATTGTTAGAGAGCTGTTTTGGTACCTAGAAAATTTACAAGGCAGTATCTAAAATACTAATTATATATTCTTTCCCTATCCCATTTTTATGCATTTTCAGGAAACCTATTGGTGCAAGAGGAAAGAAGACCTTTTTTCTGCAGGAATATGAAAACAGTCAACTATTACTCAAGATAAGTCAAGAAACTGAAACTGTTTATGTAGCAAAACTCAGGAAATTGTACTTTACAAATACACATAAAAAACTTAATAATCTTACTTTAATAATAATGATAGTGCTGAAGCGTGCTACTCCAGAGGCAGTGCACTCCTGGACAGAGCGTGTTTTTTCCTTAGAGCAATAGAATCTGATTCAAACATGACAAACATGTGCTTAAATGCTCGTGTCAATGTGATTTAAGACCTAAATTGATTTAAAAGCAACAATACAAATGAAGTCAGTGGCCGCAGACTGGAGTGTTCAGATGGATTTTTCCATAACAGAGAGAAACAACAGAGAGCCACTGACGTCACACAGGAGGAAGGGTCACAGGTCAGTGTTGAAGATACGATGCTGACTTCTCAATTCACTTTCAGGGAAGAAACGAGAAAGAAAGAAAAGTAAAGTAGTTGGCAGTTTAGTCTGAGATCATATACCAGAACAAACAGCCCTACTTTGATTCTATAGGTGTTTAGCTGCTGCTATTCAGACTGACTGACAACAGAGAACAGACTGCAGGTAACGATGAGAAGACTAATAACCAAGTCATAAATAAGAATGTAACATAAATTATATAACAACTGGTTTCGGAGCAGGCGGTGAGATGACGACCAGATGTCATTAAAGATTTTCACCATATGGTTGATAGGATCTGCAGACAATTACACAGTCAGTCAGTTATAATAACAAAGGCACACACTGTGAATTACAAAGCCACATAGCCAAATACACCAAATTATATTTTTTATCATGTACACTGATACAGATTAATCAAGGTAAGATATATTACCCTTTATGATTTTATGTGTATTAATCACTTTGGAAAAAAAGGAGAAGATTTTTATGTTTCAAAGGACATGACATAGATTGTGCAAATGCAACTCAACATCAAGACTTTGTGCTTTTTACATTCAGTGAACGGCATCTCTCGGCAGCTTCACAGAGCCGAATACATTTTACTTTCTTAGATTGTCTACTTCAACTTCTCAGTCACCATTTCAGTGCTCCACACCCCAAGGGCTATAAGCAGTTAGTCTCTGAGTTTTTGAGAGAACAGAGTGAAGGAAAGGCAAAAATACAAAGAAAGCGATAGAGGACGAGATAAACTGCGTCTATGTGGGAGAAAAAACAATGAGGGGATGAGATGGAATTAGGTGAATCAATTTAATCCTCTAGTTTGTCTTATATAGAGCTTTACCTCCCTGTCCCGCATTGAAATTTTTTATTGATCTAAGTTTTTTTTTTCCCCCAAGAGAGACGACAAGAAAGTAAAAACAAGTGTTTACATGAGCTTTAAGGATCAGTTCACCCAATCACAAAAAATATATTTTCCCGCACCCATAGTAGTATTTACAATGAGATATCTGCTGCTAAGAGTTCTGCTGTCTCCCCAATACAGTGAAGGTGAATGCAATTTCGTAACCAGGTTAGTGTAAAATACTGGTATTAACCTGGTTATTTCAGAGCACGTCCTACACATTCTCCGACGTCCTGTGTTAACCTTATTTCTCCCAGTAACCTGGTTTACTTGTGTGCATTCAAACATATAGTGATAGATTAAAATACTTGACCTGAAACTTTGAGGATACATGTCCTCCTCTGGCAGAAGCAGCACAGTGCTGTCTTTAAAAGTGTCCTTAAATTCCTGCAAGGCTTTTCAGCAGCGCACCTCTTGGGTTATGCTGGGTTTCTGCATGAGCGAGCAAGAGTGGAAAGAGAGAGAGCCGGAGAGAAAGACAAGGTGAAGCTGGTCAATAACTGTGCCTCTGTTTGTGTTTGTGTGTGTGTGTGTGTGTGTGTGTGTGTGTGTGTGTGTGCGTGCTTCTCTGAAAAAGATGGAAGGGAGAAGTAATTGTCGAATTGTTTTTTATAGAGCTTTCCCTGGGAGATTTGGATGCAGATTCATTAATCTAAAAGCAAGATGTATGCCCTCTTTCAGGATTTTCTGGGGAAAACAATACAGCACGGGAAAGAGAGCAGCTACACTTGAACACTTCTGTGTTTCTTTGATTCTTGCTCTTCGCTGCTCTCCCCCTCTCTTCCTCTCTCAGACTGTTCTTTGCTGCAACAAAACACTGGATATGAACACTTGACAGAAAATAGGGTGCATAAAAAAAAATACAGTGAGTTGAATTGTTTTGACAAGTTCAGTTTGAGGTTTATGGAGCAACTCCTTGCAAGCGCGATCTAGTTGAAATTCTATCTTTACAAAAGCAATGATTAATGTTTGACTTGTATTATATATTGTTGGACTTAATATTATGACAGCTGGTGACTTAATGTACAATCACACCATCTCCTTTGGTCTGCATCAGACTCTATTGCATTTTTATATTGGATTTGTTTGGTTTCACCGGGGTAGGCAGGGGTTGGCAACCTTTGGTGCCAGTTTGTGAGGTACTGCAAAAGATTATAGCAGAGAGGAAAGTCAACATTCAGAGGTGTTTTGTTAAGGAACACATATTGAAATTGCAGCCCTCAGGTGGACGCCAGATACTTCTCATGAATCGAGCTCACTTTATCAAGGACTGAGACTCACATTTTCCTGTGGCCTCTGCAGTGGGTGTTCAATGTTCCTATGGGTTTTTTCTCACCCTCCAATTGAACCAAACTAAAAGAGAAAACGCTCAAGAGCTTGACTAAAATGTTCCAAACATAAACAGTGTGAACACACTTTTTGTGTTGCTTTGCAGAAATACTGGATGCCTACACACACACACCCACAACGTCCTCAGATTACATCAGCTTCTGGTACACTAAAAGCACACATACAAATTCAATCACAAGCATATTTTGCTCAGCTTTTGCTTTTAGCTTTACTTGACCAGAAGGGTCACTTAAATCTTAAATACTTATTCACAAGAATATGGCCTGGCAGACAGCTTCACATTTATCTCCCATCAAATTTAATAGCACTTCAAAACATACACACACATGGATTCCACAGCTACAGTACAAGCATCAGCTGATGTGATATTTTACCTTTCCAATTGATCCCCAAAGGGAAATACTCTTTTCACTGCAGCAGCTACTGCCTTTTAGAACTGTCTTACTTATAGATACTTCAGCAGCACGGCCATTTGAACTTTGTTTGCGAGGACCCTCCTGTAAAAAATATTTTTAATGTCAGTGAGGTTGTTTTCTGGTTAAAGGGAAACTCCACCAATTTTACACATAAAGTTCAGTTCATTTATTTTTTGTCATGAGGAGTACTCCTCAGCCTGTGAAAACAGCTGAATAATGTCTTCTGTGGTTCTGGAGGGAGCTTTCTAAATTCTGAAAAAAAAAATCTCAGATTTTGTTTGACACATACAATTTTTACAGGAAGGAAGGAACTTCATCGAAGTGCAAATTGCTAGAGCATCCCTTTAAATAAAATAAAATAACAAAAGTTACAATGGTTTCTGGTAAAAGAATCTAAACACATAAGAAAAGTCAGGTGTATCAGGACAAAATGACCCGATCATGGGTGTATACTGTGTGTATACATCCAAACCCACAGGTTTTTGAGGGGACATTTTCAAACCTGGATTTTGAGCATTACTGGAACCATGAAAGCCTGGGTGCCCTAATGAGGGATGAGCAAGTGCAACTATCATGGCTGAGTGATAAGCTGAGATGTTTGGGAGTGTGTCAAACAAACACACACTGCCAAACATACCTGTAAGCCCCAATATTTTCAATGAGAAAGAGACACAGTGGATGAAGTGTTGAACTAGCTCTTGAGACTGTAATGTCCTGACTTTGATTCTCAGGAGAAAAGTTGTTGAGTTTTGATGAAGCCAGCCTCTAGTGGCCATGACAGGAATGGCAGATTAAGACACAAACAGTGGGCCTTTCCCGCAGTGTATGCAAGGAGAACCTCCACCATACCATGCCACAGATGAAATTAAAAAAAAGTCTAACATCCTGGTAAAGTGTGAAGCCGCTGAATCAAATAACAGGTTATTATCTTATATTATTATATTAGCTTATTTTCATACAGGTGGATGTAACCGTCTCCAGTTACTGCTTGCATTGTGGTGTGTGTTTCTATCTGTATGAGAGAGGTGTGTGTTGACTAAACAATGTCTGACTGGTGACCTGCTCTTCTCCCAAACCTGCTAAATTGAATAGACTGCACCTGCAGGTGCCCTGTTGGCTTAAGCACACACACATACACACACACACACACAAACGCACAAGCATGTGCACAAATACGTGCAGACGCACACATACACACACACGCCTGTGAAAAATTATGACAAGTGCTGATATGCTTGAATGCACAAGGACAAATGCTTCATGTTAGCATGGACACACACACACACACACACACACAGAAACACATATATACCTGTGGGAAAATAAGGAAAAGCTCTGATAGGTCAGAGGTCAAACCCTGCATGTGAGCATAACCACAAACGTACACACAAGTACACAGATACACACAAATTAGGCCATACAAATGCATACTGGCACTTGCATTTAGCTACAGGGGGTGAGGAGTCGGAGAGAGATAAAACAGGAGTGGACAATAATGGGAGAGAGAGAAAGGAGGAAAGAGGGAGCGAGATGAAGAGAGGAAACAAAGGGCTGAGAGAAAGAGTGAGTTTATTGGATAAATGACAGAACAGGAGAGGCAAAAAAGGAGAAGGGCGTGCTACAGTGAGAGTAGTAAAATAATGGGGTTGAAGAAAGGATAGAAAAAAAGGTCTAACCCTTAATTTACAGTCATTAACTTTGTTTGTTAATTGCTGGACCTTTTCCAAGTTACTACTCGATCCAGGGTTTATCTTCATTATTACATCAAATCGTTACAAAGAGTTCAATCGATATCCAAAATATGTTTGACATATGATTGGCAGAAACATTGCTTTTTCGGTAACAGTTTTTTCTGACTTTTTATAGTTTGCTTTTAGGCCCAGCTCTTCATTACGCAGAGAGCCAAATCACAGCAGGAGATGTCAAACACTGAAACCCAAACAGAAACAGTAACAACATGCACACACACACACACACACACACATATGCACATACAGTACATAGATACATACTGTATATGCAGAGCTTTTGATGTCATGCCCTCTTCTTTTCAAACACAATGAATCTGGGTGAGCCACTTTTCTGTCAGTGTAAACAGTATGTGTTTGAGGACTACAGTTGTTTATTAGTTAGCTTGCTCAACAGAGAATAATGGTTGGCAAGAACAAGAGGCAGAGGAGAGGAGGGGATAGGAAGTGGAAAGGCGATGAGAGACCTTAATAATTCAAGGCAAATTACTTTTGAAATAAACTTTCAGTCAACTTTCCAGTGTTGTCAAATGTTTGCTGTAGAATAAGAGATTTATGTCGAAGGCAAATATTTGCTGCAAGAACCTTCATCAATACATAGGAGGAGGGGTTTTTGATGATAGAGATAAATAAATATCTATAAATATAAAATATTCTTGATTTTAAAAAAGTCATTCATTAATTCAAGACAAACATTGTGTTGGTATCAGAATGACTCAGAGTTCAAATTCATTCTTTTAAGTGATATTTGTGATTTTTAATTTTAATTAAGGTCAGCAGAATTGCCAATTATCCTCAAAGCTGAAACCCATTTAACATCAGACTAATGTCACACTGCAAAATGACCCTGACCAAGAACAGGGTTAAATAGCCTGAATCAGTTCAGTTCCATTTGTTCTCTCATACTAAACAATATCTATAATATATAAGTGTCACGTCCTCTTTAAAATATAAATGTTTCTAATGAAATTATTAGGCCAATCATGACATACATTGCAAATCTACAAAGATTGCAATTTGCAAAAACATTGTATTTTTTCAGCTAAATATGTTTTTTTTTTATCCTTTTAAGAAATACCTGAAATTACATACATTACATTATTGTAAGCGTTTAGACATAGAAAGTATGAATACTTAATCACCACTTTCATTTTTGTAGAAAGTCAGTCTTTTCATACTGTAACATTAAAAACATTCCTAATGAATCTCTTACTGTCTATTCATGATTTTGGTTTCACATTGACCTTGGCCTGAATGTATGAGTTCACTAACCGTGAACTGACACAAGACTCTGCACTGCTGTAACACTTGACCTCCCTCAGGGATCAATAAAGTGTGATTTTAAGTGACCAAGGCTTCTTGTTCAAATGCAGTAGGCCCTATAGCTAAAATGGAGTCTTAACAGTACAGTGGGGTGCAGACGATACAATCAGTCCCACTGGTGAAACAGTGGAGAGCGCCACAGAAGGGCAGGCATCCTGAATCAGTGGAGGTTGTCACCAAAAATTACAGTTATTTTAGAGTTTAGGGTTCGTGTCAGCTCACTGAATCGTTGATTTCCACTAAATTGACTCAGACCTTCACAACTAAAAGACTTTGAAGGAAGAAAGGAGGGGACGACAGTAATACTGTACAAAGACTGACAAAGCAACATCTACATAACAACCAGTTTTGTTTGTTCATTTCTTTGTGTGTTGTTAATAATAATAATAATAATAATAATAATAATAATAATAACTTTATTTATATAGCACCTTTAAAAAGAAAAGCAGGATACTCAGAAAGCAATATAACAACACAAGCAAAACAAAAGCAGGATACAAAATTAAATCATAGATAAATACAAATAAAATAAATAAATACAATTAAAAACAGTAAAAAGCAATAAAAAGACAATGAAAAGACGATATCACATACAAGCAAGTCTATAAAATCTATAAAACATCGATCTCTGAAATGCAGATGTGCATTCTTATGAATGTCCACCAAAAGGATTTACTGGGAGATTCATGTCCAAAAAGGTTCATTAAATGCCCACATGTGTCAATTGTATTTGACATGTTTCCATGGTTTGTGGTGCATGAACCTTTTCATGGCAGCTGTCAGATCGCTAGACTGATAAGCGTGACAATGTCTGTCCATATCTGACATTTCTGAATTTATCCACATACATTGACCTTTCCTCACTGCCGAAACAAGCTACACAGCTTGACAACCGATTTTCACAATCTGCCATCTACAAGGCAGAGATAGATGTGTGGTTACTAGGCTACAAGTTTGACACAAAATGTTACTGTAGTGATGTCAGCTGCGAAGGCCTTATAGCGACAGTGCAGACAGGCAGGCTGAGGCAATAAGGAGGTGAGAAACACCTACATCAGTCCCCGTTAATGGTCCTTTTCTTTTGAGCAAAAAGTGCAGGAATAAAACTCACAGAATGATGTTAATGTTGTTCCTCCTTAAATGTCTGGTTATGTCTTATTAAATTAAAGTGTCATTTCCAGACTTGTTTTCTGCAAATGAAATGAATAAATAACTTTAAATACTCATCAACTTGCACCCACGCTTCTACGTGCATTTTGTGTTCGAGCTATACGTCTTTTTCTTTTTTTTTTTTGGTCCTGTGAGGCAGAGAAAAGAAAAAAAAGGGGGACAAGAGGTAAAAAGAGAAGATGAGAGGAATGAATGAAGGACAGAACAGTTACTAGAAAAAGCCAAGTACAGCGGAGGACATGAGATGATAGAAGTAGAGAGAGCAGCAAAAAAAAAAGAAGACTGAGGATGACAGAAAGGATCAAAAGACAGAGAGAAAGAAAACAAGAGCAAGAGGGACACTGGGGGTGGACACAGGGAATAGATAGCAAGGGGCCTGGGGAGAGAGGAGACAGTTGGCAACACTTTGACACAACAAAGGCCAGAAGCACACTGCTGCTAAACAAAAACCGAGCCGCCGCCAGAGGGGTGGCCGGGTGAGAGGGGAGGAGAGACAACAGAGAGAGAAGGCATAATGATGTGTGCGAGTGAGACAGAGAGACAGACAACACACTGTGTGTTGGGGATGTGTTGGCAGGGCGGCACACACTTTCCAGAGGACAGGCAGAACATAACTATAAGCAGAACTAAGACCCAAGTTCACCAGAAGGGCAAGAAAAGAGGAAACAATACGGACACAATATGACAACATTTTCAGACATTTAAATGTAAATGTATATGTACAAGATCGTATTTGCTTTTGTGCATTACCAGTTAAACATACAAGTAGTTACACTGCAGTATTCCTTCAAATAGGTATATGCTAATAAGACATGTTATTAAAGGTATATTTCACCTGAAAGTGGACATTTTTGTCACTATCAGGTCAGTCACTGGTGAAATGCAAATGTTAAACCTGCTTTATTTTACATTTGTGGCCACTTGGGGGAAGAGCAACATACTGTAAACACAACACTAAGATAATATCACCTTATAAAGTTGATATGGTGAATTTATTAGGCAACTTTAGCATTTATTTGAATCCATAGTTCTCATAATTGTAGCTCTGTTCTGGTCTCCGCCAACTGAGGGAAATAGTTAGCTATTTTCTGCTAAATACTTCACTATTTTCACCAGCTACTTGCTAGTTTTATTTGTGCTGTTGCTGGGCACGTAGTATACAGTGGGTTCATCAGACCTTTTTTTGTTGAAAACACCTGCATGCTGCCCCTGAAAACAAGGTTGATGAGCCAAAACAGTAAAGTTGTGGGCCATAAAACCAAAACAATGAGCTGAAAGACACTAACACACTCCTGAGTGGAACTGCAGAGTTGGGTGATAATTCTCTGTGGGATCTTTACATAATAGATGTAGTCATGTATTTATTATTATAATTATTATTATTATTTTATATTGTATATATATAAACAGTTTGATTATTGCAGCTTTAACAAAAGTTTGTCTTTCTTATTGTTGATATGTTGTTTTTTTTGCCTTCAAAACTGCTGCCTTTACCTGCTGGTAATTGTAAGAGAATTTTGCTTTCAGATCATGATATTTATATATCATGGTGTGATGCAGGAAAACACACAACTCTAACATTTCAGGATTCAGTGTAGTTGTTTCTCCAGGATTGCTTTCTTAAAACTCCTAACTGCAGAAATCTCTATCATTGACATTTTAGATGAAACTGAGAATATAAAATATCTTCCTGCTCTTACAGTGGGGGAAAAAATCACCTCTTTTAAAGATCATATTGCACCAACAAAATATTGTTTCTTTACTTCCTGTTTCCCTGTTATCTCCTCCACTCCTTGCTCTCCTCTCTCTCCATATACCTTCTCTCCTCTCCATTTCGTCTATAATCTTTGTTGATATTCATCAGATGAAATGAGGTGGAGAGACAACACTCCATTAATATCCTGTGATCTCCTGAACATCTGCAGTGACACGTCGAGACATTAGCAATGACAGATGAGTTTGCTGATCTGCAGCCAGACTGACGTGCATCTTATACCTTCTCAGTATTCTCCACTAAACACCAACCACTTTGCAGACAAACAGAAGAACATCCGGCAAATAAACACCCAAACAAGGAAATATATACAAACAGATTGTTTATTACCAACCCTGGGAGGATTGTGGAGGATATTGTGTGTTTGTGTAGCGTTCGCTTTCAGGTGTGTGTGTTACCAATCAGATTGCAAAGAAACATATCTAGAGACAAAAATATACAAGCAAGAAAATAGAAGATGACATACTGAGGTAATAAGTGTTGTCGGCTACATCAAATAAAAAATAGTTTGTCACTTGAGGTAAAAACCCTGTTATCCTCAAAGCTAAGCATTAAAAAAACGTGATAAATCCCAAAGCAGAAACATATAATTAACTGTCCAGTGACTTCATCAGCAAAACATAAATGTTTGACTGGGAGGTTGATTTTGAAAGAGCACTCCTGTTGTCATCATCATTGATTAGGAATAAAGAACTGCTGTCCCTGGTGAATCCCTCAGTGGAAATAGAGGCCCCTTTTTTATTATTTATATTTATCTAATTACGTCTAAAAATGGAAATCTTTCTTAATTAGAATCTAGTGTCTCGTGCAGAGTGAAAAGACAAATGAGACGATGCATCAGATGACAGGGGATCAGTGGAGATTTTAAATGTCATGTTAGTGTAAACACTATTTTTTTTAGCCAAGAGCAGCGAAGCTCTAGGGATTGCAATGTTGGTCTCTTGGTCGGTCTGTCCACTCCTTTTTTCAGTCTGATATATCTCAACAACTATTGGTTAGATTGCCATGAAATTTGGTAGGGTTATCCATGTTCCCCAGAGGATGAATCCTAATTGATTTTGGTGATCCTCTTACTTTTGATTGCTGTGAAATTTGCTAGATATTCAAGGTCCTTAAGGTCCCTTAAGGATAAATTCCAATGACTTTGGTAAACCCCTGACTTTTACTCTAGCACCATGAGTAGGTCAGAGTTTTCACTTATTCAGTGAAATAGCTTGACATCTAGCTTACTAGATGGCTCGGCACAACATTTTGTACAGACATTCATGGTTCCCAGATAATGTATCCTAGTGACTTCAGTGATCACCTAACTTTTCCTCTAGCACCCTCATGAGGTTTGCATCCTTGGTTTTGAGTGAAACGTCTTGATAACTATTGGATGGATTGCCATGAAATTTGCTACAGATATAGAAGATCCCTAGAGGATAAGTTCTTTGTTTATGATCAAATACCTGCAAAACTTATGACATTCCCAGCCTCAGCTGTACTTTGTGTTTAGTGCTAACAATCAAATGTTAGCATTCTAACACACTAAACTAAGATGGTGAACCTGTTAAATATTACCTGCTAAACCTCAGCATGTTAGCATTGTCACTGTGAACATGTTAGCATTTAGCTCAAATAATTGCTGTCATAAGCACAGCCTCACAGAGCCGCTAGAGTGGCTGTAGACTACCATGCTTAGTAGAATATCGTCCTTATCCTAAGAACACAGTGTGGTCATCACATGTTACTGCATACATCCTGAACAGGTAGCTGTCGATGTGTGTGTAACTATGGTTTAGATTGCTATAAAATACAAAGCATTTTATAAATATAGACTTTTTTGATTGGAGTTTTGATTTTGACCAGATGTTGATAAAAAGATAAAAGAATTGTAATTCTAATCTACTGGCTCTGTGTGGTTCCTTTGTACCATAGCATGACATATTTGACAACAGCGGTGCAAAATGGGCTGAAATCTTTTTGTATTTATCTATTTTTTTTTCTTTAAAAAAAAAAAAAAATCTACAATCATCAGGAGTCTCATGAAGCAAGTTAGTGAGCTAACCTTGGGCTTAACCCCAGCGCCAACAGCCTCCTGATGCTAGTTCTTTTTTAAGCTGGTACATCGCCATGGTAACTGCACTGATTATAATCGTCTTTAAATACATAAAAAGGCTTCCTTAATCTCCCCAGTCTCACTCTCGGGAAAAATGGCATCGCCCACCACTCCTTGAAGACACTGTTGATTCGGGTGCATAAATAGCAAGAATGGGGTTGTGTTTTCTTCCTCTGATGAGATATACTGTAGTTTCCATGAAAATTATACCCACTGTGTCTTACTGTTGGGACAGCAATGTTTATGCACCGCCTTCAATTTTCCTCCAGGAATCCTGTTTGAGCCTTGGCAACAGAAACAGTTTCTTTTTTTTTTTTTTTGTGCAGTATATTGATCATCAAAGATTGTTCCAGATTTTGTGTCTTAGTCATGTTGAACTTCCCAGCAGCATATGTTTACATAACGTCACAATTATTCATGGCCTAGTTTGTTGAAATTGTTTAGTATTAGTTGCATATTCCAATACATATTTTGCAATATTCTTTGTTAAAGTATTTTAGTTTTTCCATTGCAGTGACAAAGATGTCTCTCCCAGATGTCATAAGTGTCATCTTTGGATATGACCTTATTACATGTGATTTGAAAACCTGCCCATGAGGGTTTTTTTCTTCATATCTCACAGTTTTGCCATATTCAACAATGTTAGTTTATGATGAGTTATGGTGTTATGGTAGTAGCAGCACTGGTGGTGGTGGTGGTGGTGAAGGAGTGAAGAGCAATCGCTGAAGAGCTGTATGGGTGTGATGTGGAGCGGGACTTCTAGTACACTATCCCTACTTTCCATTGTTCATATGTCAGCACTAATTTGAATTCACCAATGGAGCTGAATTAGTATCACAACATCATGATACGCTATTTCCCAAACCTCAAAACTTGATAGTTCAACCACTGTATGCTTGCATAGTTCATAGCCCCCAGCGTGTATGTTAGCATGTCATTCTGTGGTTGCTCTGTCACCATGTATTTAAATGTACTACAGTGGCTCTGTGAGCTCTGTGAAGGAGGTGGGAGACAGAATCACAAATGCATGTTTGTTTAGTGCCACCCATCTTACAAATAAATTACCTCCTTCACCTAATTAAATGAACAAAAATACCTATGTGTGGCCAGAGTATCACACCTCCCTCTCTCCACACACACACACACACACACACACACACACACAAAATAATAGCCTAGTGAACGCCTAATTAGCACCCAACCCAAACAACTCTCCATCTATTGTTCCCCCTAACAAGATGTCAGACTTTACAGTGTAATGAATGAAAGGTAGCCTACACACTGATTATTCAACATTTTAATTTTTTTTTCTTTTCTTGCCAGAAAGAAACCTTTCAAGTCGCTTCAAAGCTTCAGATTTTGCCGTGTAGTGTGAAAGACATTCACATTGCATTTGGGCCCAGGCTACAGAAGCAGGATTTTCATGTGAAGACACAGAGTTGTGAAATGTATGTCAATATTTGCATTATACTGTATTTTGCTACTGTAAATGATTTGTGTTTATTATATGTAGCTTGTGAGGAATTAAATTGTACCTTTGTCTTTGCTTTTCCATATATTACGTTTAAGCATTTTATGGACTAAAAGCATTCGGCAGTGTCTTTGTACCTTGACAAGAACTATTTTTCCACCAGTTCTTCCCACTTCGTACAGCAGCTCTCCATCTTTAGTTGAAGGTTGAAAACTCATCTCAGAACTACAGCACGTCCCGTCTCCCCACTGAATCGTATCCCTGCTTCTACAATAATTTTACCTCAACAAAAAATATCACCTCTACCTGCCTTTTGAGCCATTTTCTGGTGTATTTTATAGCGCTTCCCTTCCCACGTGATCATTCTATGGTCGTATTGTCTGGGTGCTGTGCCTCGTGTAATCTTTCCGCTGGGTTATTTGCAATTTCAGCCATCTAAAAATTTTACAATTTTTGCACTCACTGTAAGTTGCTGTAGACAGCAGCAATTTCTCTCTCTTTTTTTAAACTGTTACTGCATCTGATAATACCACAATTTAAAAATATTGATTCTGCAATCTAATCATGGTTGTTTTTCTGTATTTTTGAATGATCAGATTTAAATATATTCACACTGCAAAAAAGACTGTCCAAATCATTATAATGCATGCATCTTTTACATTCTTGACAGGAATATAAATATAAATCAGCTTAATAATCTTAAAATATCATATAGATCGATATCAGCTCTTAAGGTCTTACGTGACATGTAACAAGATATCTGCCACTTTGTCTGAATATGTGTCTGAAAAATAACTGCTGATGGTCACATAGATTTTCTCAGAAATACACAATCTTATAAACACCTTTTTAAAAGCACATCTTCAGGCTATTGCAATCAGAAGAGTGAGAATTTATAGTGTGTTTTAGAGCTATTTTGTGAGTTTTCGTCCTGCATTCAGACAATAAGTAAAGCCAAACTTTCTTGCTTTGTCAGCACATACTTAGTCAGTACAGGCAGATTTACAAGCAGATTTAGAAGCCACTAACACAGACACTATAGATCTCTATGGATTGACCAGTGACACCCTAATAGTGCCTTCCTGAATATTTTTTCCTAATCTAAGTGCAGTCTTGATTCTGTAGGGGAAAAAAGTCTAACTTAGTTTTGAGATATTACTGATCATTTTAAAGAATTGGATGGATTTGGCACCAAGATTAAGCACCACCCTACTTTATGTTCCAAATCTTAGCCTGCAGTCCTTGGCCAGGTTTTTATTGGCTGTTCCAAACATCAAAGGATGAAAGGGGGAATATAAGAGTGAGATGATGCCAGCATAAGAGATGGTGCTACAGTACAGCAGTATCAGCATCCAGTATGGCAACACAGCACAAGTGTAAAAGAGGATAAGACTTCGGTCAGCACCTATTGTGCTTTGTGTCATAAGGGCAGCACTTTCATCGACTGCCAGGCAGAGGACTCTGTGTTGATGTGATTCTTCCAGCAGAAACAGGCAGCTACTGTAGCACCTACATCCACTGCCAGGAAGAAGCCCTGCAATGCATTACTCCTTTCTTAGATTAGACTAAAGTTACACTTATGTTAGATTAACGAAATATGCTATTGACCTGTGGTTTAAGATTGCCCATGCAGTCATTTGCAAGAAACAGGTTTAAAAATCTTGCATTACTAGTGGTGGGTATCCTGTATATGCAGTACAGTTGGGAACTCCTTCCATAGCTGGATAGCTGCCACACTGGTTAAACCACTCTGAATTCATTTCCGTAGCCCTTTGTCCTGCCACCTGCACTTAGTTTTGTTTGTACTGCTGCATTAAAGATGATTTATATCAACCAAGCTCTGGGTCAAAGATAATTTATACATATAGGTTTTCTGTGTGAGAATCTATGAACCAAACTGGACTCCCCATCTGATCATAAATTCAGTGCTGCAGCAGAACTAATTTAGCACCACAACAGCTTGGTTTGGAGGACAGTTTGAAGATATGTCCTTGCCTATGGGCAGCAGACCAGTAAAAACACAGAAAAAAACAAACAAAATTGGTTTTACTGCATTACTATATTTTGGAGGCTGGCTGGTCACCATATTTGTGCTGGCTTATCATATTCAATATTTGACTAGGGCAGTGAATTGTGGGAAAACAGCTGCTCCATTAAGCACACAGATTCTTTAATCAGTGGTTGCTATGGTTTCCCTGGAGTTCAGCGGCCCATGTTCCATATGTTCTGTGTCAGCAGCATGTGTTATCTGGATTATATGCCAATGTGTGTTTGGGAGTTGGAGTGTATGGACTTTCGTATGTTCCTCCCTGAGCATGCGCTCATGTGTGCCAAGCTGCATGTGTGGCTGTTTGTGTTATTAATCCAGAGGTTGTGAGTTTGTCCCTCTGGGGAGGAACTTGAAATGCGCGATGCCTCCTATCGCCCACATGTCTGTTTAAATAAGAATGTTATGTGGATGAGTGTTTGTCAAATGCCAGCTGTATCGTCCAGTGCTGCGTTAGTTTACTGCTGCACGGCTCCCCAAAGGACAGCCACATTCAAAAGCTGCATACATCAATAATATTTACACACATAATCATGGTGAAGTCTGTAGACATTTTTTCGGTATTTTTTCAGTAGTCTTGACCTTGAAACCCGGGCCAAAGAACCAACACTAACAGATCTAATAAACTGATACAGTTTGCTCAGTGTGCTTAGCTGTACATTCACAACTTAACTTAAGCTACATCCCAGTTCAGGGAATGCATTCTTCAAAGGACACAGCCCAAGTATCTTTCTGAGGACCTGAAGGCCAGGCCGAACCTATGCCTCCTCCCCAAAATGAGCTGATCTTACATGACAGAGAAAACCGTAACTAACAGCGTGTATTTGTGGCCCTTGTCAACTCTCGAGTAGAGTTTATCAGGACGAATGTCCCATGATTAATGGTGTATTCATTGATCCGGTTCAAGTGATTTATTTACTGGTGACTGATGACCACTTGAAGGTAAATACCCGGTGAACACCATATGTCATGGTCACTGACATTTCCCAACAAAAACTAACAAGGATTGGCTGACTTTACCATTAATTAACTGACGTGCACACCGATTTGTTGGATACTGAGAGGATACAACTGTTTCATCCTCAAAATTCAGGCAAAAAGTTGTGTTTTTCTGCCACACTTGAAGAAGCATTTGGAAGGGGAAAGCCTTGCTAAGCCTTTATGAAACATTCATCCTTTAAATGTGGACTACAAAGGATAAAGCCCTTGAATTAAGATGCATTAATAGACCCTGGGGTCGACCGCCACGGTAATAGAATGACCTTGCGTGAACAATCATTCTCTTATGATAATGCGTGTCGTAGTGCACATAACTAGGGCAGGCATTACCATTAACATCAACAGTTTAATGTGGCTGTTAAGTTGTGGCACGGGGTGTGTGTCAGGGCAGGACAGCACAAGGCCAAGGCCCTGTCACATAAGTGTTTATAATAGGCAAAGAAGAATCAAACAAAAGAAACACGGAGATGTGTGTTTGGGCTGCAGAATGGGGTTTCCTGCAGCTGGTGGGCAAGCCAAGGGGCAGACAAGAGACAGGAAGAGAGACACACAATATGTCATGCTTGGCATCTGTGGGGAAAGAAACAAATGTTGGTGACTGGATTACTTTCAGCTGGGAACGAGGGGAACAAGTAGGTTAGAGCTGTCCAAGGTCCTGATATCTCCACTGAGAGTAGAAGCTGCCCTGCGCTCACATAGAAGTATAGTAATGTGTAACTGCAGAATTTTATATATGGGACAAGGAAAAGAAAATGTGTGGTATGGCAAATTGAATTAAAAAAAGTAACATAATGTAATGCTTAATTGAGTCACTTATGGAAATATTTCTCATACTCACTTCAACGGCAAGGTGGGATTGCTGGGTGACCTACAGGACAGTGCCTCTGGAGCTGACCCAGTTCCAACTAGGTGTATTAAACATTTGCACTGTGAAAGGTGCGGTACATGCAATATCACTAAAATTACAAAATTAGAAGCCACAACATTCACCTCTTGTACAGAAAGTGCAAAGATTTTTAGCTCTGGTCAAAAACTAAAGTTGCTTTGTGCCTCTCATGCATTAAATATACTTGTAAGTGAATAAAGATTAAACACTTAAAAGTCACAATTAAAAAAACAAAAGAATCTGTTCCTTCCAATACCTCCAGAGCATGTGAGATTAGAGAATACTGCAGTTAAGAAAGGACAACAGTAGAGTACAGTAGAGGGTAGATTTTTATTTTCAAGAATCTATTTTTCTTTCTACATTAACAAACCACCAGGGAAGAGTTGTCAAAACAATTCTTGCTCACTGTTTGATTACAATGCAACAGAGTTTCAAGTCTTTTCAAGCTGATTTTCTGATAATTAGAAGAACAGATATCAGCGGATGTCTGGAAGGAAAATAATTTCACCAGTTTTAAGACTTCTTGTCAGCGTTAGCTGTCCAGCATGAGGCGATGCTCAAAATGTGTTCAAATCAGAACTTTTCTTCTGAGACATTTGGCCTATTTCCTATTTAGTTTCTATTAAAGTTTTGTACTTTGCAGCCTTACTTTCTGCAGAAAATGGCGTGGAGAGAAGGATGATTTAACGGGGAGGCAGCTGTATTATTTGTGGAGCAGGAAGAGGTGGAGCTTTGCCAGATATGGCAGACTTTATGGGTCTCCTCAATCTATTTGAAGTATTATAAATATTAATGACCAGGGGTCTTGCCATAAAGTTTGACGTGGACTGTGATGGATTTAACCCAACAACCAAACATAACCACAAACAATGCCAAAGTTTATAATTCACTGGGATTCTTTCTTCTTCTTTTGATTCAGCTGGCACGCTTCTTAGCTCATTTCCTGATAGAAAGTTTGACGATGTGGGGAGGCTTGGAAACTGCTTCGGTTGAGAAAATGAATATGTATTCCATGTGTTAGTTCATTGTTAATGTTTAGGCCTATATAAGCTTTAGAAACAGTATATAAATCACCAAATAAGGGCGATGATCAGCTAAAATGAGCTGATAATACACTCTATTTTAGCTTGTTGATGCAACACACAACTAGCCTTGAAGATGTATTTCTGCATTAATTCGGTGGGGATTGCGTTTGTTGACTTTGCTGCTGTGCAGAAGATGACTGTTTAGACCATTTGAAGTGTCAGGACAAAATGAGAAAGTAGAATTGCCTTTAATAGTATTTGAAAGCGGTTGCTGATGTATGGCCGCGTTATGGTTCCATCACACAGTGTTTTGGGGGAAGCTGATATGGATTCTAGAAAGACTGCAGTCTGCTTGTTTCACTCCGCCGTTTGCTGCAGGGACCATTGCGAGGATTTAAACCCACAGTCACGATTTACTGTATAACCTGACAGCAGCCACAGAGTGCCCAGGGGAGAGGCTGAGTGAGCCCAATGAAGATAAATAGCAAACCGAAGCTTAAGTAGCTTCAGTTAAAGGCAAATACCACAGAATTCTGTTACTTAAAGATGTAATTCATCTTGCCGGGAGCAAAACAGTTATGAATAATGTCTCCTATAGTTGAAAATAAAAAAGGAAGATTATCCTGTCCCAAACCTGTTAGGCCACACTGATGCAGTGTACAGAAGTAATTCAGAAAAGTCTCCTTTGAGTGTGAAAGCTCTTATCAATTTTTCAGTCTTGTAATACGTTTCTCAGTTATTGGTAATAGGGGGGACCCAGGTTGTATGTTTTAATAACATCTGAGAATAGAGTCCTGCTCCTGTGGTTTCTTTAAAAAAGAATTGCTTATATCCATTAATACTGGGTCACAGGCTACATTTGAAGGGAAAACCAACATGAACAGCAAGATGCAATTTTACTTCTAGGACAATAACAATCATTTTCATCACCCCAAGGCACTCTATTTTAGGCTGTTAATCAGTGCGTAGTACCAAAAAGAAAAATAAATTCTTTGTTTAAAGTATATTTGAAAAGCACTGCAGGATTGTAAACGCACTTCCTGAGTATTTTTATCTTCACTATGAAATGTAATCATTTATTAATCACAATAATCCTAACCTTATCTTTGAGCTCAATATGTTTTCTATGGTAATGAACACTAACCACTCGACTCCTACTGCAGAAATACTGATTTCGTGCTGAGATTAAAGAAGTTTTCCATGAAGCAATCCCACCACCTCGGGGTTACAAGATCTCCATCTCTGTTAAGTTAGTGATAACTCTGTTAAGATGGAAATGATCTTTTTGTGATGCTGGAAGACCCAAGCGTGAGCACCTCTCTGGGCATTAGAAGTTTTGCTGGTCAGGCAGAACTCATGACCAACTTCATAGTCAGCTTTTTTCTTCTTTAGCCTGCTAAGCTACAACGTACCAAGCACCTGTTGAGCCACAGCTACACCTGTACTACATCAACACCAGCACCATAGCAGAAGCCATAGGGACAATTTGAAATGTGGGTACTTTTTTCCAATTTGAATTGGAGCAGAGCAGCTTCATATGAAAGTGCACAAAGACAACATGGACAGACCCTTTGAGCCATCGGAATGGCCTTTAAGTGTTTACTGTGCATCTTCTGTATCTTGTTGCGCTCTGTTTCATATGTAACCTGAACTGTTTGTTAGCTATACCAATTCAGGTAGAGTAGGTGTAGACCCAAAGGCAGAAACAACAGGGTGGGCAGGTGGGTTGAAAGGCTTTTCCCTTGTTGATCTAAAACTTGCTTTACATTTGGCAGTAGGCAGGCATAATGAGGCAAACAACCAACAAAGAGAACATTGGCAAAAGGATTTCAGATAGCTAACAGGCAGGTAGCACACGAGAATGGCTGGACTGCTAAAACATGAAGGCAAAATAGACAATATGTCAAGACGAGCTGCCGTCTATAAATACTGTGACTGATTGCTGGTGAAGAGCAGCTGGCAGGTGACACACAGCCCCCTCATTCATTTGATTGGGACCACTGTGCTGACGGAGCACAACGCAGAGAGCTCCAGCAAAAATGTTGAACCTGGCTCAACTTCCTCCACAATCAAATATATGCGAGTGCACATTCCTGGTAGATTGCTTTTGTAAAATGAACGCCATATGTCTACTGTTTACCTTGGGATTGTTAGAAAGATAAAGTCATTGCCAACATGATAACTTTCCAGAGTTGTACAATCCCGTCTCATGACATTTTAATCTGCTGTGCAATGTTTTGGCATCTGATAAGCCTTATGGATCTTATACTTGAGCTGGACTTCCTCGATTGCCCCCCAACCAATTCAGCCCCCTGCGCTGTTTTTTAATGTAGGGCTCTTTTCAGTCTGAACACCCAGTAAGCCAGAGGCACTGCCTGTAGGGACTAAACCCTGTGTTTCTGAAGTGGTGAGTGAGAATTTTGGCCCGGCATCACCTGTGCACCTATTGTCATATTTTTTATCTATCCTGTCAAAACTGTAATCATTTATCACAAGCCATATTTTCCTAGATTGGCACTATTTACATGGTTGGACTGCCAGGTAACGTTTTGAAACATACCCAAAGTTGTGATTACAGCACAGATAGAATTTCACACACCTGCAGACATGCAAATAGGTATATTTATTCAGGTATATGCCGTCAGTTTATATAATATTATCAAACACACCAGCCCTCTGTGGCTCTATTAATAACATACATATATGTCCATTCATATGATTTGAAATTCAGAATATTCCTCCTCCAAAATAAAATTACTTTTTGACTTGTTGGGTCCTAAACTTTCAGAAATGTCAGACTGTAAGATAAGGATCAGGACTTCATAAGACTTATTTTTACTGTAGCATGAACTTTCTTACATTTGAACGTACTTCACTTGATGTTAGTGGGAGCAACAACTAATTTAGCTTGCTCTTGATTTCAAGACCAATGCCATTTGTTATTGTCATTTGATTGCTTTTTTTTTTTTTTTTAATTAGTTTGTAGGGGTGTGGTTGTGCCCTTCACAGTCAGTGAAGCAGACACACAAGCTCCTTGGCAGCAGGGGGGCATCACACAAACAGCTCATCAGGCTGCAGGAAGTGTTCTATCTTTGTTGCAGTGTGTCTTTGTTCATGCATGGCAGTCTGACATGTGGTGCGGCAGAAGATGCTTTTCTGTGGAAAATCGGGTTGACAGGTGAAAACCTTTCAACGGTGAGTCATAAATTATAGAGTTGATGCAATTTAATTGTATGTGTCTTTGGATTTATTGATGTAGACATAAATAATTCAAAGGTGTGTGTGTGTGTGTGTGTGTGTGTGTGTGTGTGTGTGTGCGGGGTGGGGCGGGTGATGTAGATTCGTTTAGTAGTGTGGAAATGTGGACAAGGATAAGGATAATGTGATGACTGGCTTGATCAAGACTTATTAATGCATGTGTTACTGGAAAGAGGATTCTGGAAAGCAGGCAAGATGCAGAATATGAGAGAAGAAGAGGGAGGGACAGACGATAAAAAACAGAAATCACTGTAAATGGTAAATGGACTTCACTTATATAGTGCTTTTTCAATCTTAACAGTTCCCAAAGTGCTTTACAGATTGGTCTCATTCACCCATTCACACACACATTTGCTCACCAATGGCGATGGAGCTGCCATGCAAGGTCCTCGCCTCCATCAGGAGGGTTAAATGTCTTACCCAAGGACACCTCAGCATGTGGACAGAAGGAGCAACCTACTGTAGGTACACTTATAAAGAATTCATAGTTGCTGGTGTTGCATGTAATTTCTAAATAATTACCTGAATGACACATGCAAGAAAAGGAAGGAGGAAGAGAAGCATGCAACTGAAAGAGGGAGGCCTCATTTAGAGAGAGACAAGAGTGAGTGGAGTGTTTCAGCGGGCTGTTCAGCGTGTCCAAGGTCAAGGGGAGAATGAACTGCCTGAAGGGAGCTGGCAGATGGAGCACGGAGCAGGGCAAAGAGGGAGACAAGAACCAGAAAGAAAAAGAGAGAAGGTGGCAGGAGGAATTCTGGGGAGGAGCGACATGGGATAGAAATGAGAAGGAGATGGTGGAGGAAAAGAGGAGACATAAGGAGAGAGAGGAGAAGGATGAACAGGAGGGATGAAGAACAGACTGCAGGGAATTGTCAGGAGGGCAAAGACACAGAGGGTGGAGAGGAATGAAGGGAGGAAAAACAGACAGATTTGAAAGAGGGGAGGAAGATGGAAGGAAGAATAAGTAAAGACAAATATGACACTAGAAGGGAGGGTAAACAAAAAAATCAAGGACAGAAAGAAGGGGAAGGAAAATAAAAATAGCAAAAGAAGCTGGAGTGGAAAGGATGAGAAAAGTGGAAGAAATACATGTATTAGAGTGGGCATAACGGAGAGGAGGAGGAGAGAACGATAAGGAGAAACGTGCTGTGAAATGTTAAATTGCTTCACACTCCCTACAGTATGTTCTTTTCCTGCATTTTGGAAGTCAGGGTGGAGAACTTGAGAGTGAAAGGAAAGAATTGCCCGTCTAAGGTAGAAAGCGAGAGTGAATGGAAGAGTTCTTTAGGCTGTCTGCATTCTTTGTCTTTCATTCTCGCATGTCTTCTTCCTTGCACTCCTTCTGTCACCGTCCTTGAAGCAGAGAGGGAACGCTCGGTGCCGGTGAGGAGAGACAAAAGATGAAACATCACACACACACACACACACACACACACACACACTCACGTATACTTTATATGCAGACACATGCACACAGAACGCCATATGTACAGTACGCTATGTTAGGGGACACATCCTGTATTACATAAACACACCGACACGTGTTGCTGGAGAGGCTCCCACACAAACATGTACTTTCTTTTTGTGTAATTCTTTTTATTTATTTATTTATTTATTTTCCTTTCCCCTGTGCTTTCATTAACTCCACCCTCTCCATTTCTCCCTCAGATTGCCTTCCTCCTCCCTCTACTTTATCTTCTCTTTTGGATTTTCTCCCAAAACAAGCCATTTCTCCTCTAAACAGGGCTTTTCTTTGGTTCTTTCTGTCCCTCTATCCCTCAACACATGGCTTTTGTCCTGATGCAAAGATCCATTCATTTTATGTCTATGAAAAACCCACACCAGGACAGTCGTCAAAGCAGATTATTCACGTACAGCACATTCTGTGGATAGCTATTTCCCCCCCCCCTTTTATCTTTTGCTTCTTATAGTGCCAACCACCCACAGATAGGGTGAGGTACAAGCATAACTACCACCAATGAAGTACAGACAAGCATTTAAATAGAGAGGAATACAATGCAAACACTGGGAGATGTGTTAATTAATTATTTCAGCTTTATTTAGCCCAGCAAGTGAATAATTTCTACTTTCAAAGAAATCTTGGCAAAGACTATTTGTTAAAGGGAAATACCACAGAAGTAAAGAATTCAAGTGTAAGTGCTGTGGCCATGTTGTTGCAGAAGTGCTACTTTAAAAATCTACTTGTTAAAAAGTAACAAGGCTAGACTAAACAGGAGTCTACAGCCTAGCAGTCAAGAAGCTGTACTGTAGCAGTGCTTTGAGCTAAATACTAATGTCAGCATACTAACATGCTCACAATGACATATTTGTTCATATCTTAGTTTAGCATGTTAGAATGCTAATATTTGCTACTTAGCACTGAACACAAAGTACAGCTGAAGTACACCCTTTTGTGCAGTACTTCATACTTCATTGGTCATAAACCAAAGTATTAAAGTATTAAACTTCTGACTGGATGATGGCGCAAGATTAAAAGTTAAGGGATTACCAAATATATTACAAATCATCCTGTGGGGGTTTGTGGCAAATATCATGGCTATCCATCCAAACGTTGTCTAGATATTTCACTCAAAACCACAAATGTCAACCTCATGGTGGTGCTAAAGGAAAGGTCAGAGGAACACCAACTTCATTAGGACACATCATCTTGCAGCCATGAATGTCTGTACAAAATCAAGTGCCAATCCATTTGCCTGGATAAGTGAAAACTCCGACCTGCTAGAGGCGCTAGAGAAAAAGTCAAGGTATCGCCAAGGTCATTAGGATTCTTCCTGTGTGCACCATGTATATCTGTTCCAAATTTCACATCAATTCGTCCAATAGCCGTTGAGACATGTCAAGCCAGGGGATCACCAATGTCAGCTTCTAGCGTGGCTTCAAAGTAGCTTTTGAAATGTACACATATATAAAGGTTACTGAGTAACTTATTAGTGTTAGGATTGAGCAACATGCAGTTTCCCCTGCTGACATTCATTTCATATTCATTTCATTCATTGGCTGGACTTGGTGGAGTTTGTCTGTTGTTGCAGGCATTTCCACCAAACTATAAAACACCTGTAGGCTTTTTAGAAAGCTGAAACTTGTGAGTGCCTGAAGAAGGTTGGTTGAACTTGATGGATAATTGTCATTACCTTCTTTGTCTGTGATCTGTTTTAATATTTTCCCAACCCACTTCTGAAAACAGACTTTTATTTATAGGGCCCTGTTTTTGTGGTGGCGCAACAGTATTTTCCTGACCTTGAAATTCGCTTTGCCTGTCTGTGTGGTATTTTGGTGCCCAGCGCAGAGTGCACAGTGCACAGGTGGGAGCATAGGCACAAACAGGAGGGAGGTTCATTCAAATAAGATAGCACAAAGCGAGATGTTGGTATTTTGGCCAAAATTGGGTCTTAAACGTTTTCTGGTGCAATGCCAATCAGTTGCAGTGACATTATACAAGGCCATCCACTGTGTTCACCACCATTAAATCAGGTGTAAACAACAACATGGAAACGGTTCATGTTTTATTCTTGAAATGCATTGCAAAGCAAACGCTGCTGTCACATTTTAAGATTTGATGTAACCATTTACAACGTGAAACACAGTAGAATAATAATGAATTGGTGTGATCTTATAAACTGCTTCACTAAACAATTTTGTATTATTGATTTCTATCGTCATTGTACTAATTAACTGTTGAAAAAACATAATGTGTGGTGCTGTATGTTTACATCAAGCTGCTCTGCACCACCCAGACAACATGATTCCCTGGAGAGGCGACTCTTCATTTGTTGAGCTGTTGTCATCATGTGACACTGGGATCGGCACAGCTGTGTCAGAGTGATGAGACCAGTGATGTGTATGTCTGAGAGTGTACCTATTAGTCACCACACCCTCAGATCTATATTGTACTTCACCCAGTCCTTTTGCACTTTGCACTTTTGTGCTGCTGTATCGGCTTGAACAAAAATAGCAGGTGCTCACTGAGAAGCCCACACAGTCCGTGTACCCAAGACCTTCCTCTCTGCCCTTGTCGCTGCCCTTGCACAAATAAAACAGGGCCCATAAACTCCGAACAATGAGCCTGAAGGGCTGAGGCTGTGTTCCCCCCTTGGGCTCCATGGAAGAGGGGCAGCAGCACACCGGGACCACGAAACACATTGGCCAGCGTCGTTGACCTGGTAAAGCCCCTTCCTCACACACATTAGCCTGCATCCTCCTGACAACATTTTCTGTTTGTTTGTTTTTTTAATGTAAGAATACTGTATAATCACATCTGGGTGGTCAGCTGTCATTTGTGTTGTCTGTCAAACTTCTTGTTGATCAAAACTTTATAGATACGTTTTGCAAGGGATACATTTGCAAGGAAGAAATGGGAAACCCAGCACCAGCCACAGTTCACTGGTTAGATAAGAAGAGCTGAAGCAGGCACCTGGGTGAACTCAGTACTCCAATATATCATCAAGGTAAACAACAGTTTTAACCTTTTATATTTTACTGATAACGGTTGGTTGTGGTTATTGCACATCAGTTAATACTGTGTAGATTCTTCATCAGTCAAGCTGTTAATGGTGAATAATCGATTAATCATTAACATCTCTGAGGAATATACAGGATGTTGCAGCTGAAAATGGTGGGAATGGTTTACTACAACTTCTTAGTAACAGCATACATCTTCATTTCAGCCAGAAATGTGCATCTAAAATAGAAGTTGGTGTGTGTGTGTGTGTGTGTGTGTGTGTCTGTGTGTGTGTGTGAATAAGCTATTACTAGATGACTTGATAGGCGTAATGGTTCTGCCAGTGCATCAGAATGATTGAAATGGAAATAGATGGAAGCTGTCTGAAAGGTTGAAAGTCAGAGAGTTGGATAAATCACTGCTGTCGTGGGAAAAATCGTGTAACTTAATTCTTTAACCTTTATCTTATTTTACTTTAACCTTTCCTTTTTTTTAAATTGATTTGATGAGCGAGTTCCATAGTCACAGCTTTGAAAGAAAGCAATCTGAGTATTTCACATTTATACATAATAAACAACATATAGAAGTGTCATAGAAGTTATTCGAAAACACAGCTCACACACACCAACTTTATACACTACCATCCATGACAAGAAAAAAGATAAGTGAACAAACACAGACACACTGAGCCATATGCAGACAGATTATTAATGCACACACATGCAGCTCCCTGCCCCCGGCTGACTTTTTGTAACTTTGCAGGGAACTTAGAGCCACTTTTCTGCAAAGAAGTTGATTTGTTGAGGTTTTGATATTTGACTTGGCTTCATTACAGTGGATCTGAACTGGAGTATTTCGTGCAGAAAAGATCAGCAGCATTGTTTGCATTCAAGCATTGTTATGATTTCACCATTTCTTTGTGGTAATATTGTAAATTATTACAAATAATGCAGGGGTTGGTTAATTCTTGGAAGTGACTGGTATAGGAGTGGAGTGGTAGAAGGGGCATAGTAAAACAGTTTATATTTTTATAACAGGAGTGGTTCTCTCAAAATGTCATAAATGAAAGTATTCATACTATTAACGATGAAGACAGATTACTGGTGACTGATGATACTACACTATGTTTGTGTATATACAATATACCTGAGTTACATCTTAAAATTGTATGTGTGTGTGTGTTCTTTAGATATTTCTGAAGTCATCTAAGCCCGGGGTCAACTTGTGCTTCCCACATAAAAACACACGCGCACACATTTTCTCGCACTCTTTGACGAATAGCCAGATTGTCAGATGACCATCGGCAGGGTCGATCGTCTCATCAGCCTTTTTGCTGGTGAGACGAATGATCAGCGGGGTTTAAAATTACCTGTTGTGATGCTGGAGGTTAAACAGAGCAGCAGTGTAGCATTAACTCAACGCAGGTCTGATGAGCGCTGACAGCAGATGTGAGGCCAGTTGGCTATACGATGCTGGAATTTCATTTGAGGCTGTCTGCAGAAGCATATCAACATTATTTAACAGATGTGATGGGCGATTCCACCTTTGTAACCCTGATATTGTACCTCCAGAAAACCCCTTTCTTTTTTTTCCCCCCAACACTCACTTACACACAGAAAGACCGGCAAGGCTTCTGCAGCATTTCTACCTCTTTTCTCTCTTTTCTGCATCTGTAAATTGGAAGCTCTTCAAGGCTTTAACCCTAAATTGCTACATTTTGAGGAAAACATTCCCCGAACTATTATCTATTTCAGATCTGTAATAACACACAAATGAATGTTTGAATATCACCACAATGAGCATCCCAGGCCAGCTCCTGTGTGAGTCCCACACCACAACTGACAATTTGCTCAAATTATAGTAGCGATTTTCAGTAGAGCATTTTTGTTCTGTCGTTTAACAGACTGTTTCATCCTCAGCCATGAGTGACTCAAAGTCACGTGTGGCATGAACAGGAGACCCCCCCACAGTATTTGAACTCTCCACGTAGTGAGGCTTCCTGACAAGTTCTGAAGCTAATCGCAAGAGACAGTGCGGTGCTTTTTTGTTTGAGGATCATGGTACAGCTTATGGTGTGTCTGTTTATGTACATGGAGTAACAGGGTTTTTAAGGGCATGTAAAACACGATTTAAAGTCATTTAAAAGTAATGCAAAGACAAGATGAAACAAAAATTTCAATTTTTCCTTATGGTTGTTAAAAAAATTATGGTAAATGTCGGTAATTGAAGCAATACATGTCATGGTCCACGAAGGACTCTTGTTTGGACTCTTGTTTGGTCTTGTTTCCTGTTTTATTTTGAAATCCCTGTTCTTGTTTCCTTGTGTGCTTTTTCATTTCCTATCTTTGTTCTGTTCCCACCAGTTTTGATTAGGTTCACCTGTTTTCTTACTCACCTGCCTGTGATTCCCACGTTTAGTACTCCTCTATATAAAGCGGTCCCTTTCCTTTGTTCGTCGTTGGTTCATTGTTGTTGTCAGTTTCCCTAGTTGTCAGATTGTCAGTTTCGTGTCAAGTCTTCCTGGGTTCTCTGAGTTCCATGTTCTTGTCACCCGTACGTTTATGTTGTTTACATTTAATAAATCCTTGGACTACTCCTGTCTGCCTGCTGTCTGTCTGCATTTGGGTCCTCTCCTTGCTGCCTAGATGGCTTGTCGTGGCAGATCTGCCTCGATGGCCTTCCTTGACAATACATTCCTCAATGAGTGCTATGTTGACCGAAAAAACTGAGTTGTCCTGCTAGCTGAGCCGTACCGGCAGTACCTACATGTACTGGGATGCATTGCGTGCGAGCTTCTAACCCCTCTGAGCAAGTTAGCTGCTGCTAATCAAAGTTACACAACGTTGCCAAGCCAATGAATTCCTGCAGTTTGACCATTTCTTTTTCACACGTAGGTTTAACACGTCTAATAGATAGAGACACACACACAGACAGACACAGACAGACACAGGCAGGCAAGGAGCCAAACGGGCTTCTGTATAACAACGAAGCTACCGCTAACTGAGCTAGTGCTGCAGTATAAATTTACCAGCATCCAACCTACTACTCTCGTTATATAATTGGCTTCAAAGGAGGCTTAACGTTTAGTTTCTCCTGACTGTCCCTCTATATTACAACATTAGTCCAACATCGCCCCAGCCTCTGGGACCAGCCTAGCCTATAGCCATTACTTTGTTGACCAAAACATAGCGTTAGGTGACAAAAATACTCACTCAATTGTCATCTGCCCTCTCTGCCCTGGTGGTCTTGGTTGTCTTTTTCAGTTTATCTTTGGGATCATGAAGAAGGTCTCCAGCACAGGTGCACCACCAGCTCAGGTTCGGGATGGTCCCCGCTGGCCATATCCTCTTGAACGGCTAGCGCAGTCGCAGCTGCAGCCTCTGTCTCTCCTCTGCATTTCTTCATCTGTATACTCTAGCTAGAATAAATACGGCTGAATATCCAAGTCAGCCAAAACACCCCTGTAAATGTGTCCTCGTCCATAACATCCTCTGCTCTCATATTTTGGGATGCCATGTTCGCTGTGGGAAACGTAGCTAGTTTACAAGCTAAAAGAACAAGTTTTGTTTTTGAGCGGTAGCACGCCCCCACAGACTGGGACTAGAAATCCAAGCTGAAATAGCCTGTAGTTCTTCCGTGCATCCATCTACGTCACTATGATGGCAGTAGTGCCGGAAGAACAACCAATTTTGTAGCAAGAGAAAACAGCTTTCTCGGCCAATATAACATGCACTGAGGGATGTATTTCTTCAAGTGACTCAATATACCATCAACACTGAGTGGACAGCCACATGACAGGCAGTGAATTTTCCCTTTAATGGATTCAGTGCACAAAGATGTCTGCCTCTTTAAAATGTTATCAGCAGAGAGGAAAGTAATTGTAAGATTTGTTTAGCAGCTCCATTCCCCTTAATAAAGTTTAACAGAGTTCATATTGCCAGTAGACTGTTCAAACAACACAAATTTGATTCATGTAATGTCACATCTTATAGCCATTGTCCAGTTTTAGAGCTTCAAGGCTCAACCAGCTGCAGCAGTGGCAAACCTCAACTGGACACAACCTCTGGCACTGCATTACATGTCACACTGTGTTAAAGCACTGACCACGTGTCCAAGTGTCAGCCTCAGTTGTTGCCACTTCAGAGCTTTGGATGGATGTTACAGTGTGGGATTATAGGCCGGTAATGTCCCGTGGATGCTTTATATTTTACAACATGCTGTAAATAATTTTACTTGTTTTGTTTTTTTTTCCTTTTAAAGCCTGTAAATGTAACTTAGATTTAAAAGCAACTTTTTAAAGTCTGAGTGGGAATTCCTAAAAAACCTTGTTGCGGGAAGACAGAGGGGAGAGAAATGGAGAGAGAAAGAGAGTGGGAGAGAGTGTAAGAGATCAGATAAAACAGACAGTGGAGAATTGTAGTTAATTTGTTTCTTTGATGACAGCAGGACACCCAGAATCTGATTTAAAATATATAAACACTTTTGAATCTAGTATCTGTTCTATCTCTGCCCTCACAATACAGATCCACTTTTGTCTCTGTCCACATCCGTTTATCTCCCAATCTGTCTCCTTGTGTATTCAAGTCTTCTCTTTTTGAGTTGTCTCTTAGCCACCCCTGGCGTACTTTCCTTCTTCTATTTCTTTGCTTTTCACACACTTTCCCTCCTCATCTTTGCATCCATCTCTTTTATGTCCTCTTTTATTTTTTCTCCAGTCATTTGCCTTCCTCAGTCCTCTCCTCTCCCTCCCATTCCACTTTTGTCCCCTCTGTGTATCCTTTCCTTCTGCCTCTCTGTCCCTTTCTCCCCTCCTTTCCTCCCTTGCTCCCTCTTTCCCACCCTCTCCTTTCCTTCTTTCCTGCTTTCCTTTCCCTCCCTTTTTTTCCCTTCTCTGAAAAGTATTACTGTCATCTAGTGTTTAAAAAATGAACCACAGCAACACTGTCTTTGATCAATGAAATAGGCAAGCCCTCTTCTCCGCTCTCCTCCCCTGCGCTCTCCTCTCTTCCACTCTCCTCCCCTTTCCTCCTCTCCTCTCCTCTCCTCTCCTCCACTCTGCTCCCCTCCACTCCTCTCCTCTCCTCTTTCCTCCTCTCCTCTCCTCTGCTCTCCTCTCCTCCACTCTCCTCCCCTCTCCTCTTTCCTCCTCTTTCCTCCTCTCCTCTCCTCTCCTCCACTCTCCTCCCCTCCGATCCTCTCCTCTTTCCTCCTCTCCTCTCCTCTGCTCTCCTCTCCTCCACTCTCCTCCCCTCTCCTCTCCTCCCCTCCGCTCTCCTCCTCTCCTCTCCTTTCCTCTCCTCTCCTCTCCTCCTCTCCTCTCCTCTGCAAAGGAAATAATTAACA
>VMKM01000610.1:200971-285528 GCA_008360985.2 Macquaria ambigua | reverse complement strand
CCAGTCAAATGTTTGGACACACTTTCCCATTCACTTGAATGGGAAAGTGTGTCCAAACATTTGACTGGTACTGTATGCAAGTACCAGTTCTGAGAAATTCAGGGGTCAAGGCAATTGTGACCTTCCTGTTTCCCTAGAGCGATTGTGTAAAAAGGAAGACCCAGAAAAAGACATGGAAAAATAAGAAGTAGTGAGCCAGCGAAAGACAAAGATTTACCACTGACATTAACCAACCATGGTAGGCTGTTTTTACAGATCAGACAGCGGTGCAACATGACATTACCATCTGGTTATTATAACAGCCTCGCACTCCCTTTCCCTAGAAGAGGTTTAGATCTCAGGAACACCACTCTTCACTCTGCTAGATTTGGTGCACACATAGTGCAGGTGTTCTCAGAAAATAGAAGTATAAATGTTGATTGATTCCTGATTCGCCTTGTTTGGGCTTGAGAGGGGCCCAACGTCGGCTTGGCTCTGCTGCACTCGTATTTCTCATATTTTCCATGACTGTGTGGGATACTGCACAGCCAATCACATGTGTTATCCATTATCTTGTGCTGTAGCCATGGCCTCATTTTTTCCCCCTCACTTGGTTATTGTGGACGACTTTGTAACACTCTGAGTTGCATTTGATCTCATTGTCAGCTTGTGTTCATGCTGTTATGTGGTCTTCATTAGGATACACTTCAGGTGATATCAGTTTGCGTTATTTGGATGTATATATGGCGTCCAAGCTTCATTATCAGGCTATATGTGTCTTCTGTTATCTATTATTTGTCTACTTTGCGTACACACTAAATCCCTGCTGACTGATTGAGTTCTGATTAATTGCTCAACAGCAGGAGCAGGAATTTCTCATCTTGTGCACACTGGATCTGGGCCTGTGTTTATCAAGCCTCCCAGAGTAAGCTCGGAGTAGGCAGAGGGATAGGTTTATTGTTCTGTTTTATACATGGTACGATGAGGCTGAGTTTAAGGACACAGACTTGCATTTTACAGCTGTATTTTTTATTAGCCATGCTAGCTGCACGGCTGTAGTGATGACAATGTAAATCAGTCTGTCTGTTGGTTGTTCTGCCACTTTTGTCCAGACAGAAATATCTCTGACTATTAGATGGATTGCCATGAAATTGTGTACAGACATTCATAGTCTCCAGAGGATAAATCCTACTGACTTTGGTGATCCGCTGACTTTTGCTCTAGTGCCTCCATGAGGTTGACATTTGTAGTGAAATTTCATGACAACTATTTGATGGATTGCCATGCAGTTTCCTACAGATATTCAAGGTCCCTAGAGCATAAATTCTAATGACTTTGGCGATACTCTGACTTTTCCTCTAGCATCACCAGCAGACAAACTTTTCACTTAATCACTGAAATATCTCAACATCTACCTGGATGGATTGGCAGTACATTTTGTACAGACATTCGTGGTTCCCAATCCAAGACAATGTATCCTACTGACTTTGGTGATCCCCTGACTTTTCCTTTAGCGCCACCAGCAGGTTGACATTTTTGTATTTTATTTAAATTTCCCAACAACTATTGGATAGATTACCATGAAATGTGGTGCAGACATCCGTGGTCCCCAGAGGATTATTTGTAAAAACTTTGATTCCCTGACCTTTCATCTTTGCATCATCATCGCCATCTTCAAGGCAAAGTTATGGTTTGTCCGATATGTGGTTTATTAAGATAGTAAACATTATACCTGCTAAAGACCAACATTCTAGCATTATCATTGTGAGCATGTTAGCATGCTGACGTTAGTATTAAGCTCAAAGCACTGCTGTTCCTAAATACAGCCTCACAGAGCTGTTAGTGTGGCTGTAGATTCTTAGTCTTGTTTCATTCCAATCCAACACGCAAAACATTTTTATTTTAGTAGCATAATAAGGAACTGATGAAATGTTGTGAGCAATAATACACAACAAAGAGGACAATAATGGACCAGTTTGGGGATAGAAATGGTATCATGTCGAATGGTATTCCCTCTTCTCAGTCCATTTTTTTTGTATATTGGGACCCATCAGAGTGCATATTTGTGCTTACACGATGACAATTTAACTAAGAGACGAAGGGAATGACATAGAGCAAAGGTTCCTGGACAAATCAAATTGGCCATGTTGTGATTGCGGTATATGGTATGTGTCTTAACCACTAGGCCACTGGAGCGTCCCAACATCAGTTAGTTTGATGCTTCTTGCCAGTTAATATCCAGTAGAAATAATGGTCCATCATCCTCCTACAGTAAGTCCACAAACGATAAAGCAGCCATCAAAGTCATGGCTCAAACGCTCCAAAGAGGACGATGATTTTGCCAACACATCCTGTTTTGTAGTTGTTATGAACCTTCCAACAAGCAGAGGTTTCATGGGTTTTAGTCATTTACACAGTTTAGTTTAGGTTTCCATGAAGTGTGGTGTTGAAGGGGGAAAGTAGCTGTGTCCTGTTGTTCCTGTCTGCCATCAGAAAGCAGCAGCATATTTCTGTCTTTACAACTCAGCCTCCCCCTTGAGATATTTTCAGCAGGTACCTGAAAAAGAAAACCCTGTGACCATGGCGGACCCTGTGGTGTCCCGTTTCTCTTATTTTGCTAACTGGACAACAAACTGTAAGCCTGGACTGTTCTCTCACCAAACAAACACGCACACTTGGACATTTAACTCAGTAGGTGTTGAGCGAAGTATGTCACCCTGAAATATTTATGTTGGTATGAATATTTCAGCAGTGTTCTAATAATTTCTTATACTTTTATATGTAATTATTTTGTTTTCCGTGATTAGATTAGAAAATAAATTAATAATTCATGTGATCTGTGATAAGGGAGATAAATATTTGCAGGTAAAAAATGCTTGATAAACCTATGATAAATATTGAATAAACTGTGACAAAGGCAATGATGAGAAAGCCTTTAAAACACTTTTGAACCACAAACGCATATCTTGGCAAGGATGGTGTTTCTCAAGTAGTTTCCCTTTTCCCCTGGGATTCTACTGTTTGTTTTTTTTTTTGTCTACAGAGAAACTGTGTTTCAACTCCGATTACCAATTTTGTACTTTTTTCTACATTAGCAGAAGTTATAAGTCATGCAAGGATTAATAAACTGAGGTAGATGGATCTATAGCATGAAATATTGCTATCCTGGCTGCAATTGTCCAGTCTTTAAGTATAAATACACAATGTATATTTGTGTCTTCCCTCTCTCCCTCTCACAGACGCACACTGACATACATATTCAATCCAATATGTTCTCTGTCTCCGCTGTCTTTTGCTTGCAAATACACATTGTAATCATTCTCAGACGTTTGATATCGATTTACAGCACACAATTTACCACAAATGCAAACACACGCACATGTTTAGTTAGCTGAAATCTTCCCTGGCAAGATGTTTTATTTTGAAAGATGCTGTATTCTCTGATTTCTGCTTCATGACACAGTCTGGCCTCTCAGATTTTTAGTTCAAAAGCAGCTTTGCTATTATGGCATTTGCTGTGGCAAACAGTAGGGAAACAAGGTGGACAAATGTTGTCTAAAGAGGAGTTGATTATATTTTAGGCTGTTGGATAAACCACATCGTGTTATAGTCAAGTATCATGTTGGAGGATGACACTCTTCCAGGTGTCCTCATCTTCTTTTTTTAGTTTGTTTTTAATGATATATTTAATTATCATTAAAAGGAGCAGCCTGAAGACAATCTGCTGACATAGTTCATGTTATCTGGTGGCAAAAACAAATGTGATAGATGAGTCAACCTTGTAATTGTGACATTTTATGAAAATGTACTATGTTGTAAAAAGTATTTATATTAATATACTGCACCTCATTCCAAGGGAAATATCACGCTTAAACCAGATAGTGAAACTTGTAATAAAGTGTTTTTTTAAAGTGATTGAAAAAGTCTATTATGTTTGTTATAAATTTACAGAACTAGGCATATACCACAACAGCAGCACTTTTCCTGTCAAGCCTAATGTTCTCTGTTCTTAAGGTGTGGAAAAGGAAACAATAACAAGCTCAAGGTACTTTTTGGAGTTCATGAGTTTTGTATTTTCTTTTTAGTTTCTTTGATGCTGGATCTTTTTGGTTGAACAGGCCTGTAAATGTACAAAATATCAGAGCTTGTTGGCGAGACAGCCAGTCATTATTTCGAGGTCCTGTTCTATTAGAAAACAGTATTGTGTTGGTAAACTAGCACAAGAAGTTGGTTGTTGAGAGTGTTAACCAGTCGCTGAGGCATGTGGACATACATGTTAGTTTCCTAGCCTGCAGGCATCCATGTTGTTTGGTGTCTCAAACATCCTGACTAAGGTACTCTAGCATGATGGATGTTCTTCAGAATGAGGTGTGTGGTAACAGTAATCTCTGTCATGTCTTTCCAGGTGCTGGGTCGGTGCTTCCTCACGGTGATGCAGGTCCATTTCCAGTTTCTATCACAGGCTTTGCAGAAGGTCCAGCCCGTGGCCCAGTCCTGCCTGGCAGAGGCTCTTGCCCAGGCCCAGGAGCGTTGCGCCAACGCCCGCTCCCAAAGCTCCGACCTCGGGCCTCTCACAGAACTGGAGGAAGCCTCCCGTTCATGGAAAGGTGCAGCTCAGGTATGCAGCCACAGGGCGCCACAGGGCGCCCCAGGACTCTTCCTGGTCTGGGCCTTGGAAATATGGGGTTTGACTGTGTGAGGTGAAAAGCCGACTTGTTACACATTCCTGAGAAATGCCAGCTGTTTATGATTTCCAGCCTCAATTTCCCATTTCCTCTTTTTTTGGGTTACAGTTTGTCTGTGAACCTGCAGTGTTATGTTCTGTACCCCTCTAAACCTCAAGCCATGTTTTGTAAGAGGACCTAACTAATCCCCAGGCTAATCAGTCCCAGTGGCCTATTTTGAGCTTTGTTGTATAAAGTGAGGCAGAGAGGAGAATAGTGGGTTGATTGATCTGTTAAGCCCTGGCATGCAGAGTGTTGGCC
This sequence comes from Macquaria ambigua, assembly GCA_008360985.2. NCBI lineage: Eukaryota > Metazoa > Chordata > Actinopteri > Centrarchiformes > Percichthyidae > Macquaria > Macquaria ambigua. The sequence continues at coordinate 280,564 of VMKM01000610.1, read as the reverse complement.
CTGGAGGGGACTAGGCCTGGATAGACCCTGGTAGAATGTGCAGGGGAGGGGGCGTTTAGGCAGAGAGAGGCTGCCAGGATTCTTTTCCAGAAGCTATACACATGCTTTTTATCATCTAAAAAGTTGTATTTCTCAGTGCTTAACATCAGTTTCTGCAGTATTCGAAGGAAATTTGCCAAACCCTTCATTTAAGTTTTGTTCTTTATGTCCTTTTTTGAAATGCTGGTCATCTCATTTTGCAGTACAATCCACTCATTCTCAAGTATTTCTTACATTTCTCTGTGAGACTGTGCTGTAGTAGTGTTGCTGTTCCTGCTGTCACTCTGACCCAGTACTCTGCTGTACCCTCAGGCCATGGCGAGGCTGAGAGAGAGGGGCCGGGACGGCTGCCTGGCAGGCATCCAGGTTCAGCAGCTCTTCTGCTCAAACAACACCACCATCCCCGAGCACCAGCTGAAGGAGCTCAACATGAAGATTGACCTTGCTTTACAGGCACAGTATCTCCCTAAAAACCAGGGCAGGGGACTACAGTTACTGTTATTCCAGTGGCTTGTAGATTTAGATATGTTTTAAGAATGAAATGCACATCCACTTATGCACGCAAAGTAAACACCTTCATAAGTATCACCTCCAGGTAAAAGTGCAGTAATTCTGATTTAATAAACAGGGTGGAACTAGGTAGCATCATTAGTGAAACTGCAGAACCAGGGAAGTGTAATATCACAACTGATTGTCCTTGGTGATGAAAGCAATGTTGGACTGATAGCCGGTCATGTTTTCTCTCTATCTCCAGGCCTACAAAGCAGCACTGGAGAGCCTGGGCCATAGTGAGTACGCACTGAAGGCCGGCTTTCATCTTAACCCTAAAGCTGTGGAGGCAGCCTTACAGGTGGGTTCACTCTCAAAAAGTCAGTACAAATCTTGAAAGATTGATAGAATAATACTACCTTTACTAATTTTGGCTCAAAATCCCGTTTAATTATAATGTTAAAAAGACCAACAATTATTCTTTCAGTACTGTGTGTCTCCATCATGTGTCAATGTTTTTTTGTGTTATGCAAAAAACTGTATATATATATTTACACGCTGGTGTGTGTGTGTGCGCGCAGAGCTGCTGCAGTGAGGCGGAGGCCCAGCAGGCGGGCAGGATGCAGACCACCTCCCAGCCCATCCAGTGCGAGCTGCCCACCATCCCTGTACAGATCGGCTCACATTTCCTCAAGGGAGTGTCCTTCAACGAATCAGCGGCTGAGAACCTCAAACTGAAAACGGTATGGTCCCTGACTCGACTGGCCAGCTTCTTACTGCTTCTATTAGTTACCCACCTTGCTCTCCCAAAAAGTTAAAAGTTGCCCTGACGGTTGCAAAAAAGGACAACCATGTTTTTTTCCCACTATTTTTGTCATGTCACTAACTTTTACTGGGTCAGTAGCTTAAACACATCATCATCACTGTTTGGAGTGATACTCAGCAGATATGCGGACTAGTGAAAGCTCTGGTTGCTTTTTTTTTTAGTGGCATCTGTAGTGTAACATCAGCAGACAGTGATGGCAGACTGCTTTGTTGATGGCCCCACCCTGTTTTGTCTCCTCAGCACACGATGCTGCAGCTCATTAAGGAGGCGCTGGGCCAGAACGGAGTGACCCCCAGGGACGACTCTCCCGTCACCGAGGTCCTCAACCAAGTCTGCCCATCCAGTTGGAGAGGAGCCTGCAAGACGGCTGTCCAGCTGCTGTTTGCCCAGGCTGGTCTGGTGAGTAGAGATGCTACAGTGAAGCTGTAATCTTGTGATAACAGGCCATAGAAATATATTTGTTTTAAATAAAGTGCAACACCTTTATACTTGCTGGATATAAATGGATGTTTACTAGGGCTGCAACTAACCATTATTTTCATTATCGATTAATCTGCCTATTATTTTCGCGATTAATCGTTCAGTCAAAAAAATGTGAAAAATGCCCATCACAATTTCCCAGAGCTCAAAGTGACGTCTTCAAATTGCTTCTTTTGTCCAACTAAGTCCAAAACCCAAAGACTCCTGATTTTCCTTTCCACTTTTTTCAAATTTTTTTAAGAACAAATGTTCCTTGAAAAATGCACCAGAAACGCGAGTGAAATCTCAGATCAGATTCTCTGTTCTTGTAACAGTCTTTCCTAAGAGTGCACTTTTGTGTTTGTGCAAGATTTACTAAGCTAAAGAGTTGTGTAGAAAGTTCTCTATTGGAACCTCATTCAGTATTTTGTTCTTGTTAACATCCGTCACCACAGTGCAGTTGATACCACAGAGCAGTGGAAAGAAGGTGGCATGCTGACGTGAACAGGCCTGTTGTACTTCACTGACACTTCTGCTTAAGTTACCGAGTCCTCTGCTTTTGTGCGTCTGTGGGTTTGGCAACTTGCGTCCCATTGTTTGTCAGATTTGTAATGGAGATGAGGAGATCTGTCCGCTTGCTTTGAGGCAGCCGAGAGGTGTAAACAAATACCAGAGAGACACAAAAGGGAAGAAACATTCCTGCAGCATCTGGGTGAAGGATGGGCTCGCCTGGGTGGGTTTGCAAACAGAACCCCCACCCACCCCTCCTGTTGAAAAGGGGAGTCACGGGGAAGGAGGGTCAGCGGCAGGACTCTCCTTAAGAGTAACACCAGTGTGTTTATGCTCCGGTGTTTATTTCCTCTGTGTGGTCTGCCCTGTTTTGTGTGTCAAGTCAAGGGAGCGTTCCCATCCAGCCCTGTGCTAACTGTAAAACAATCCCTGGATGATGGATGAGCGCTTTGCATTAGCTCCTTATCTGAGCCTATGGCCACTCAACTTAAAATAGATCACACAGCAGCGTGCATGGACACACAGACGCTCACACACATATTATCTTCCCCTAAAACACTTACATATACATACTCATACACTCACTGTCATGCGCTATTTCATACCTCCCCACAAACAGTCTTTCTCCACCCTATTTTCTTTCCTTTACCATCACGCAACACGCACAATAAGAATCATCATATCTGTTCTGCTGTCGTTCCTGGCAGCATTATTCACCAGCGACTCCCTTTTTCCTACGAGTCATGGCTTTTGGAGTCCAGCAAAGAAGTTGACCTTGTCTGTTTTGCTGCTGTTCCTCCTCCTTCCTGCCCCCAGCAACCTTGCCGTGTGTGTTTCGACGTGGCTGACGGACTGTTCGTGTGTATGCGTGGCTCTCTCACGTGGGCAGCCCGGGGTTTCCGAGGATACACCTGCTTTTTTAATAACAATAGGGTAACTTCCTGCAATACAGGAAATGGACTCCTCCCACCCTCCCTCCGTCTTTGTGACCCAGCTGCATAGGTCTCGAGGAGCCAAGGCCACTTTCAAAGAACTTGCAAATAAATCTGACTAGCAGCGGGCAGGAAGGCTAGTCTGTTTGTTGTCACTGGCTGATTGAATGCTTTTCAGCTTCCTCACCATGAATCCCCTCTCATGAACCTCCTCTCTCCGCTTGGTGGGAAATGAATGCCAGACACTAAGGAAAAGCCTGTTTTTTCATCTTACCATGGCGGGTAAAAGTGCTACATCTGACTGCTTTACATACTGTAGAAGGTAAAACCAGACTGTTTCAGTTTTCTCGAGTGGTGTTACATTGTTTTAGTTGCTGTATGTGTAAATTAATTAACAGATCGTATGCTATACATTTTTGTGGACTCCTTGCACAAGCAGAATCCGCAATAAGTAAATAAGTGGCTGTGAAGAAAGCTTTTCTGTCTGGAGATGCTAATGCAGGTGTATTTCTGTGTCCCAACAGGTGGTTGTTGATACAGCTCAGATTGAGAACAAGGAGGCCTATGCTCCCCAGATCACTCTTGAGGGTTCCAAGGTGGTGGTCCAGGTTCCCTCTACATGGTAAGTACATCAAGAGACTTAAAGAAGTAGATCCAACTGTCCAGCTGTTCTCCAAGACAATAAAAAAAATTAATTCTTAATGAGAAATATGAAAACATATGGAAATTGGATTATTATCCAGGGGCAGTTACATGCACCAATATTTGACCATGGGGTTTTGTGCACACAGCAGAATTGCATCAGAGTGAACAGACAAGTTACACATGTAAATGTAATGTAGACCGAGATGGGAGGTAAGAGAACAGACAAAAGGGAACAAAATGACAGCATGTTGTTTATTCATTCTTTCAGTGTATACTAAAAGGCTTCCCCGAAGGAGGATATAAAACTGTCAGGATCTGGCGTTTACACAATAAAGAGCAATGGAGAATGTGGTTAATACACTGGATTTGTTAGACTAAGTACACAAAGCTGGTCAGCACCTAGTGTTAACACATTTGCATTAACGATACTTCAGTAGTATATTATTAAACTGAGGTACTGGCATTATCACATCTTGAAATAAAAATGTTTTTTCGTGTCGTGGGAGCATCTTGCTATAAGCTCTGTGCTGGGTGGTTGCCATATTTGTACAGTTATATACATACATTCATGGTGAAGTGCTGCCCAATACCTTATACCTAGTACCTCTCTTGCAGCAGTTAAGTTGGATATACTGGCAGATGTTGCAGCAGGTTATTTGAGAAAAGGATAAACCTCATTCCAGTTACCATTTGTGGTTAGACAGTGTGAGAAGTTTGACTTGGCATCCAGGTATGTGTGTTTGATTCCCAAGTTTGAGCAGCTGAGGTGACAGGCAGGGGGCCACGATGAATATCAGTCTGCTAGCTGTTTGTTTTTGTCTCTTCCTTTCTTGTTTATGAATATCAAATGTCATGTATTCATCTCTTCAGCAAATGCACCTGGGCTTTTGTGTGCAATACATTGGCTTGAAGTTGTAGTTCATGTCCTATCCTGTCGTGTGTGTGTGTGTGTGTGCGCGCGTGCATGTGTGTGTGTGTGTGTGTGTGTGTGTGTGTGTGCGCGCGCATGCACATGTTCAGGTGTCTGAAGGAGGACCCAGCCACTATGTCCTTGCTCCAGCGGAGCTTGGACCCGGAGAAGACACTTGGTCTAGTGGACGTGCTCTACACAGCAGTGTTTGACATCAACAGGTGGAAGGAGAGAAAGTGAGTGAATGTTAAATCATAATGAATAACCTCTTCATTTTCCAACAGGTAGCTTTCGGTACAGGTGATGTGTATACTGTCTGTTGAGATTCAGGGTGATTTCACACTTAACCTGTCTGGTTTGGTTAAAAGGAACCCTGGTGCGTTACGGTTCATTTGGGTGAAAGCTGTCAGTCGAACCCTGGTGTGGACCAAACAACCGAGCCGAGACCGCTTGAAAAGGAGGGTCTCGCAGTTCCAAGCAGCCTCTGGTGTGGTTCGTTTGTGGCGTGAAAGCAAATGGACCAACCACAGTATTTTGTGATTTCAAAAGCTAAACTACTATTAAATCCATCTGCTGATCGTGAACTGTCCAGGAAGCGACCTTATAATTGATCTGTGTGAGCCATGTATATATTTATGCCAATCATTTGGTAACCATGGCAACACGTATGTGTGTCAGCATGTGAGTTCGGCTGTGAAAACTGTGGTCTGCTGTGCTCGTGTCCTACTCCGTGTTCATTAAGTCCATTTTTAAAAAGTGCGTGACGGCGACCCGACAGTAATACGCCTCAGAATATTATTATACAAGATGCATCTTTTTCGTCCTGTCTCTGTTAGTCATTATTCATAACGTGGTCGATTTGCAGTCTAACAATACTAATAATGCGTATAATCAGTTATTTCTTTGTGAGCTATTTGCGACACCAGAGAACATAAATGTACACATTAGAAACATTAAAGTGCTGCATTAGATTTCCCCATGTGGGTCCTGATGATGCAGGATGACAATCGGCAAAACTGTCCAATCATTGAGTTAACTGTCAGTCTGTATAACTTCATGTTTACTCCTCTTGGGTCGTTTGTAAAAGGTCAGTGTGAACGTGAACAGGACCAGAAGTAAAATGCAACAATGTATAATTCTTTTCCCTCGGTCCGGACCAAATGAACCGTCATACAGGTGTGAAAGCACCCTTAGTCAAGTGAGATTACTGTATTAAGTACTTTTTAATACTAAATAATTAAATACTTGTCTTTCTCTTCCTTTCCAAAGAGAGCAAGCCTTGCCCACTATTCAGATACAGCTGCAGCGGGAGAGCCCAGACTATGGCGGCCAGGCAGACCTGCCTCCAGGCACCAGCTCCAAGACCTCCAGTGGACTGCCCAAAACAATATCCAAGCTGACTTCAAAGTTTACCAAGAAGGTGTCATCCAGCTCTAATAGTGGGGGCAGTTACTCTATCCCTAGCACTCCGTCTCGCAGCATGCTAACAACCAGTAGCTCTGAGGATAAGGCCAAGAGCCTGTGCCACAGTGACGGGAGGCTGCAGAGCATCCTGCAGATGAGCAGCCTGTCCTGCACCCCTGACTCTGCCCTGCAAAGCCAGCTGGCCAACGGCTCGGTGTCCGAGGACCAGGGGATGAACCTGCCGACTGACCAGGAGATGCAGGATGTCATCGACTTTCTCTCAGGATTCAACATGGGCAAATCCCAGCAGGCTTCGCCCCTGGTCAAGAGGAGGAACTCTGTGGCGTCTGCAAACCCTGCTGAGCTGAAGCCCCCGAGTGGACCGCCGCCAACATCCCAATCTATCTCTCACAATGCCCTACAGCCCCCAGCTCAGACCCTGCCCCAGCCCCAGCCTCAGCCCCAGCCTCCACCATCTGTGCAGAAGCAGCAGCCACAACCACAGCCTCCTCCTCAACAACAGCCCCAGCAGCAGCAGCCCCCTCCTCCACCTCAGCAGCCCTCCCCACAGGCCCTGCAGTACTACCAGCACCTCCTGCAGCCCATCAGTCAGCAGCAGCCACCTCCTCCTCAGCTTCCTCCTCAGCAGACCCCACCCCAGGTCCTGCCGCAGCAAAGAGTGGCAAGCAAGTGGCTTGGCACCTCTGGGCAACAGCCTCCACCGCAAGGCCCCCCAGCAGGGCTGTCACCCCTGGGTCCAATCGGGCAGTGGGGCTCTCCTGGCCTGCCGGATCTGAGCTCGGATCTGTACAGTCTGGGCCTGGTCAGCACCTACATGGACAGTGTCATGTCAGAGATGCTGGGTCAGAAGCCACAGGGGCCCCGCAACAACACTTGGCCCAACAGGGACCAGAGTGAAGGAGTGTTTGGGGTCCTGGGAGACACGCTTCCCTTTGACCCAGCAGGTGAGATCCATCTCTGTTTTTTATGTGTTTTTTATGAGGTGTATTTTTGTAAATCATACACATCACACTAAGACAACAGGTGCATTAAAAGAACAGTTCACCCCCAAACAAATAAAAATAATTAATCCACACATTCACATCCCATTTATGTAGAGGACCCAGTGAGTCAGTTGTCTTTTAAAAAAAGTCTAGAGGGCGGCGGAAGATAACCTTCAAAATGTTCAAACAGCTCATGCAGCGTAGTTATTGTTTTATGTTTTATGTTTCCACCCAAAAATCTGGGAAGTTATTTGTGTTTGTTTTGACTATGCACAGTCAGATCAAGAAATAAATAATGCAAAATCGAGATAAAAATGAGGAAACATAACTTGTGTAGAAAGATAAAATCCTTAAAAAACAGTTTAAACCGATCTGAATTAATTGGATATTTGCAGACAAAAGAGCATTTCCTTCATTTTCTCTGTGAATCATCATCCCCTGTAATGGATCTTGTACTTCTTTCAGGAAAGATGTAAAGGCATCATTTTTAGAAAGTTGTGGCCTGTCATCGCTTTTGTCATGAAGAGATGTCCAAATAGGAGTGTTGGTCTTGACCTCCCATGCTCCTCAGTCAGACTGTTATGTCAGCAGTGTGTGGGGGGCGGGGGGGCAGGCAGGCCTGGAGCTTTGCTGACACCATCGTTTCATTATCAAACAAACCTTCAGAGAAGCAGCTTAGCAATGTTTTTATGACTTACAATGCAGTTATTAGTTAGTCATTCATTATACCAGGAGACTAATGTTCAGAACAGGGTGGGGGTGTCCTGAATGACCCTACGTGTCCACATAATCCAGTTGACACCATTAAGATGCTTGCAGTGGGTATCCAGCTCACATATCAAAGGTTACTCATCTAAATTCAAATCTTCATTGTCCCATAAAAGAAAATTGGTTTGCAGTCATCAGTTGATAAATACATTAAGGGAATACTATACAGAGATTATTATCATGCTCAAAAGGCAACATCATTACACTCAAATAAAACAGTGGAATGGCAGCGGTGATAAATGATGTCCCTGCTTATTTTTGTCTTTGGCCAAAGCACTCAAGAGAGCACATAAACAGGATTGCACTACATAGAATAAAAGATTTGTTTATTAGGCTTTATTTAGTGCATTCAGTATGTCAGACATCTTGTGAAAAAGTATGCTATACAGTACAGGTGTCATGTCATACTGCCAGTCAGTCTATCTGGTACTATTTGTTATTACTAATTGTTTACTATCTTCTAACCATTCAAGCAGACTTTAGACAACTTTGGACCCTGATCTGATGAACATAATCAATGTAGGTCAGATAGTATGAGCAGCTGTTCTCCCCTGCATGTAGTCGCAACTGTAAGTTGTCAATTTATGCTGATTTAAGCCTCTGTCAGTTGCTATTTTTACAGCGCAGCAGACTCTTTTGATTGCAGCCAAGGCCTATTGTGCGGAGTTGACTTACGGCCATTGTGGGTTTTCTGCTATGGTAGACAGTCTGGCTAAACGGATTGAGCTCCAGGGAGCGAAAGGGAAAAGCTGAGGGTGTCAGAAACTCACAGTTGTGTTTATCCTCCCTTTTCCATGCGCAGTTGGCTCCGATCCGGAGTTTGCGCGCTACGTCGCCGGCGTCAGTCAGGCCATGCAGCAGAAACGGCAGGTGCAGCACATCCGTCGCCCCAGCAACCCGCGCAGCAACTGGCCAATGCCTGACGAGCAGCATAGGACCTGGTCCCACCCAGAGTACTACAGTGAGGGGTAGGTATCTGTACATGACATCTCCCTTATCACTGATCCACTGCTATACAGAGAAACAAAGGGTTTTTTGTAGTTTTAGTCAAACTGACATTTGAACGTGTCCCTCGTCAGGATTTGTAAGAGAATATATTGAAAAGAACATGAATACTAACAGAAAAGATGGAATTAACATCAAACAGATTACTGATACATGCCAATTGCAAACGTTAGATGGCACCCACAGTGTGCTATAATCTGTTATGGGTACATCTTGATTAAAGTTAAACGTAGACAACACAAATCAATACTGAGTAGTTTTTATGGGCAGACAGTTTGCTACAGATCTCTTCAGCTCTCACTCTTAGACTTGGAAGTGTAGTGGTAGTGTATCCTTTCTGTTATAAAATATGAAAAACAAGATACATGCACAGACACACGTATATAAAATCCCTGACGCCATGTTTTAGGATTTGTTTTGGAACTGTTGGAGGGTTATTTAAAGCTTAGTGTCATCATCGTGCACTATAGTGGTGAGCAATGTTCCGATTCAATTATTAATGTGGCAGACATCCTCGATATGTGAGACATTTACCACGTTAATCATGACTGTTGCCATTTAATTCCGCCCACAAGTGTGGGACAACACCATCCTGCATAGAGACTTAATCTGAGAAAGTAGGCGGGCGTAAACAAGCGGCCATTACTGTAGCGGCATCTCACTTGTAAACCCAGTGCAATAATGTTGTAGTTTATGAAGACGATTTCACTTTATAACCACTTTTATACAGCGCTTGCTGTGAAATAGGACCAGGAGATCCTGTAGAAGCTGCTACATGTTGATATATAGTCATCAAATGCTACAGAACCAACAGGTACATGTAACCAAGATGTCCAAAAACTTAAACCTGTCAACCAAATTTAGGCGTCTTTTAGATGTCTTTTAACCCTACAAATCCAAAGCACAATTTCAGCAATTACAGATTTGTCTTAAAATGTCTGTCATCAAGGTGTTCAGACATCATTAAATAAATCTTAACCTGTGCTACCTTTTTAAATATCACATTGTTGAGAGTGTAACGGGGACAGTGCTAACCCCTCCTCTGGTTGTGTCCTCAGGGAGGCTGTAAACAGCAGCTGGTCAGCCAATCAGGGGGACTCTGCCAGCTCCAGCGATGAGACGTCTTCAGCCAATGGTGACAGTCTGTTCTCCATGTTTTCTGGGCCGGACCTCGTAGCGGCAGTTAAACAAAGGAGGTAAGTCCCAAAACTCACCATTCACTCATTTTCTGTCAGCCAGCTTTACTGCCGAAGGCAACATTCAGGCTGCACTGATAATTATCATAAAATGTGTTTAACTGAATTTCTTTAGTTTTGTGTTTGAGTGTGGACTGTCAACCAAATAGTGATCTTTTTTCTCTTCCCTTTTTACTACACGTTTGTTGATATTTATTGCATAAAAGAGGATGCACAAGCTTGGCTGCACCTTATACCTACTGTCTCTCCATTATACTCATTATCACAGTAGAAGTGCCTGCTGGAGCTCGACTGTGTGAGAAAATACTCGACAGTATGTACAGTATGCAAACGCTCATGAGGTTCAATGTAAACTTCTCTGTTCTCAGAAAACACAGCTGTGGTGAGCCGGAGGTGTGCACCCTGCCCTCACCACCACTCCATCACATCGGCGATGATAACCAGGTAAAGTATGAGCCCCAAGTATTTAGAGCGCTGTGCATGAAGCTTATTTTCTAACTACACGTCTTTTTTGTGTGTGTGTGTGTGTGTGTGTGTGTGTGTGTGTGTGTGTGTGTATAGTATTTTCTTTTTTTTAAACGTTATAATTATTTTATTTTGAGAGGCGTTTTCGTTCATTGTACTGCATCTCAAGGCATTTCTGAGTTGTCTTGAACTTTTAGTTATAGTGTTATAGTACCAAAAAATGAAACCTAAATCTTTGCCTTCACTTTGTTTATATGACTAGCTCAGCTGAGGAACAGTTACCTTACATAGGGTAACTTGTATGGGTCACTAGTGTGATCAAATTATGTTTCTTGGCACAACAAGTGTTACAAAATGAAATTAGGTGCAAATTACATTTGTTTGAATGCTTTTTCCTGTGTGGGATGCATAATCTGTTTTTTATGTGGAATTATGCTAGTGTGTGGCTGCATTTTACCAAATGTACTCACTCACATGACTACCAATTAAAAATGGCAAACTGTAGGACACCTCCGGAATTCTTTCACAAATTAACCAAAAGACTTTTATGAGGGATATATAATTTGTGGATTGAATTTTTAGTAAGATCTTGTTGTGACTTTTTGATTGGATATCGACCTTTTCAAATTTGCTGATTGCTGTCCGCTGTGTTCCACAGGACAGCAAAACTAAAACCTGGCCTCCCAAAGCGCCATGGCAGCACTCCACCCACACCCACACCAACACCATGCCCAATCCCAGCTCTTCCTTGTACCAGATGAACATCCCTCCTTCCTCCCAGTGGAGCGACTCCATGCAGATGCTGCAGTCTCCCGTGTGGTCCACTGCCAGCGACTGCTCCCCCTCTACCGGCATCTCCTCTGGTTTTCCCTTCACCCCAGCAGCAGCAGCAGCAACAAGCAGCAACAACAACAGCAGCAACACAAACCCATGACCAAGGGCTTTAAATCCTTCCCCCTCAAACACGAGCACAGGCCCTCCTACCTTCACCAGTATTGATCACAGTCTAATGTCAAACAAGTCCACGGTGAAGTGCCACCGAGAGCCTGTAGCTCTGTTAGATGAGCCACTGAGTGGGCCGAGCTGCAGCCATTACAGTCCACACCCACTGAATTGGAAGATTTCAAAGCCTCAGAGGCAAAATTAAGTATACACACTGGCTCAACATTTTTGTATCTATATTTTTCCATGTTCAACATCCCCATTTGAAAAAAGAGACGTATTTTGAAGTTTTTTGAACTGCCATGTTTTAACTACGAAAGGTGCATGTGTCATGCTGGCAGCAGTTAGTCTAGTGGTCGTTTCTCTGTCTGTTGAGCTGACGTCTCCTCAGACAAGAGCTGGAGACGCGCACGGCCGTCACCCACTTGCTTCTGCAGCTGAACGTGTGTGTGCGCGTGTAAAGGAGGGGATTACAAGGGGGCAGGGGCTTGAAATGCTCTCATTTTGCCCATAATAACTATACTGTGTCTACATAGCTGTAACTGCCAAATCTCACGCAAGATGACTCAGAATACAGCTACCATCTACTGTTTCATAGCTTGTAAAATACTGAAGTTGAAATATAAATATTTAGTTCTTTTTATTAAGAGGCTTTGAGCAGGCTCAGCATAAATATAGTAAGTCACTGCAGAGGTGTAATTTGAGAGAAATACACTACTTTTTCAACAACTGACCAGAGTTAAGAATTATAGCAGTAACAATGTGCCATGTTGGTATTGATAGCACTTGCAGAATATTATTTCCAACCAAAGCGTTATTCAGAAGATGAATGGTGCTCAAGAGAAAAGAGGCGGTCTGAGATTATTGAGCAACAGTGAAGTTCCACGCCCTATTGGATGAGAGCATTAGGGAACACACCCGGAAGCGCATTCGTTTCCTCCTCTCTAATTGGCCGGTTGTTTGCTCCAGATTGACACTAACTCCCATAAACCTAACTTTTCTTCTGTTTAATAATACAATATTTTTCTTGTACAATTATTGACAGTATTAATCTTATTTTTGTATTTTCTTACACGTTATACCATTACTGTATGTTAGTATTCTTGTAGACATATTACATAAAACATTATTTTCCACCTCCCAATATGTGAAAAAGCACATTTTTTTCCTACAGAGTTGAACTACACCATCCATCTATAAAGGTTACCAAATATGCCATGCTAAACACTAAAACATTGTGTGATGAGGGTGTTTTCGAGCCCTTGTTTCTCCGGTTTCTATGGCAATGGGCTGTATTTAAAAGCCCAGAATGTTATCTTTTTGTGATGTTTGCGGATGCCAATGTTGCCTGTATTTATGAAATGACACCATGTTTTCAGAAAACTAACATACTTAACATGTTTACAGAGAATTGTTTGCTGTATATACATATAAATATATATCTTTTTATAGTTAATGTGCTTTGCACAATCAAGATATAGGGTTTGTTGCTTTTTGTCTGTGTTCTCTCCCCAACTGTTGCAGCCTTTTTTAAAGACATCCTTACAGACCTTGGACTGTAACTGTTAGCTTCTCAGCTGTGTCAAATGGTTTACTAGTGGCTTCTACAAAAGAAAAAAGAAAAAAAAAGAAAAACATGTTGCCCTGATAGAAGATATGAAGGGGGACTGCTTGGCTTATGTTGCTTATTGTTCTCTTGAGCTGGCAACTGAATCTTTCCAAGTGTACCAGCAATGCAAAAAATGAATAAAAATGACTAGCAATTCGAAATGCAGTCTTTGTAATTTTTCTGCTGAAAAGTCGATCACGTTCTTCCTTGAATGTAAAGATGTACAGGCTAACCTCAGCTGCTGCTGGAAACATTTAATTGGGCATCCTGTGTGTGGGTACGATGTAGTCTCTGAGCTGAATGATTTCAAAAACTGACAGAACTTAAAAATAGAATAGAAAATATTTTTAATGTACAATTCATGTAATGTAATGCAACTCGGATACAAAAAAAGACATTTGGAATTCAAAGAGTTTTACCACATGATTTAAAAATTCAATATAGCATTACTGATCGGAAACACCAGCGATCCTGGCATGGGTGACTTTACTGAACACAATAATAGTTATAAGTATTTTTTCCTGTGATGTAAAACCATTCCCAACTACATAAATATCACAGAGTTGCCACCCCCATCCCAACTCCACTGACAGAAGCTGCCATCATCATTTCCCTCCATTCCCATTCACAGTTGGCGCAGAGGCTGAGGTTGCATTAGATGTGGACTGGAAACAGAAACAATAACTGTATTAGGAATAAGCAACTAGTCAACGGAGCACTGCTAAATCTATTATTACTGCAGTAGTTACTCATGAATTGTGTGGTTTGTCTTTACATTTGAAGAGGGAGGCGTGTTGTCTGGGCTGGCATCAGCTATGGTTGCCAGATAGACTATGTTGCGGTGCAGGATCTGTTGGTATCTGTTGGAAAAGCACAAATAACACGACCGCTGAATACACCCAGTAGAAAAGAGACGCACATCCGCATATACACAGAACACAACTCATAACAGTGTGCTAATCACTAGAAATTCATTATGCATTAACAGTTAGCTCATTTAAATTAGTAGCAGGGCACTAAGGGTTGTTTTGACTTACTGTACACACTCCACTGCTCGTCCTTTCTGCATGTATTCAGTGATGCATCTAATTAACTGGTCGTTTTCATCCAGCAACTGGGACAGACAAAACAAAAGATGAGCCAATTTGACTAACAGACAATGGCTAATATGTTGATTTTTAGCAGGCGCTAACCTATACGGAAACAATAAAGCCACTGTGTGCAACACCAAGCATTTTAACGTAGTACAGTACTAAATGAATGGTGGTGTTCGGCATGCATGAGTGTAAACAAAGAGTGAACGAAAGGATAAACTAGTGCTAAGTAGCAAAGTTAGTGGCTAACTGCTAACGCTCGCACCATATGTTAATGTAGGGGGGTATGAGCTAACAGCTAGCAAGCCGCTTCGTTAAACATCCTTTACTGGTGTCTTACCCTTTGTATCGTTTCTTGATTAATCTTCGCTTTTCCTCGTAGTTTCTTTGGCACAAAGACAATTGACATTTTTGTGTATTCACAGTTGGTTAGCCACTTGTTTGTGTTTACAACCGAACGCTTCTTCTTCTGTCTCCCCCCCCCCCCCCTACTTCGTCTTCCTCGCCGATTGTATTGATCGACGGTCGCGTCATTTTTGTTGTATTACCGCCATCTTTCGGATAGCTGCAGTATAGCCATCCTAAACTAAAAAAATACTTTTCAGGTAACCCAGGTATCTTAACTCTTAAATCATCTGTTTCCATTAAAGGTGGTGTATGTTATTTAGGGATAGTTATGTTTAATCTAATGTCAACATGGTGAAAAGAAACTTAATGGATGTTTTTTCATAATGTGGATTTTTTTATTTAACCTACCATGCCCCATCTTTGCTCCGTTCATTGTCCGCACAGGATGAATCCTAGCGTAGTGTTTCAGGTGACACCCCCTGACCTTTCAGCAAGCACCACACCCAGGCCAAAATTTTACACATACTCTGGAAATACTTAAATTAACCAGCACATTCTGTCCCCAGAGGATTTTGCATTTTGAACACTCAAGTGAACTGTCCTCTTGTGCCACCCTCAGGCCAAAATGTCAAAACTGACCCAGGACCAGGTGTGACCCCTCATAGGACCTGGGAAGATTTTTTTTCCCGGTATAGGATCAGTTATAGCTAACATTATGACTGTGCTCCATTTCAGTGAGCTAGTTTCTGGCTGGCATGGCTTACTGGGACAGTTAATGTAACTGAGCCATCGCTAACGACATGTGTATCACCTGTGCTTTTCCTGCTATGACAAGTCAAAATGTCTGCTGTGAAAAAGGTCCATTGACTAGTACAATTAACGATGGCTCTGTTCCATTGTGTATTATATTATTGTGTAGGGGATGGGAACAGGTAAAGCTAAAATGGAGTGCAGCCCTGATTAATTTGATTAATTACACATGTGGTTTCCCTGTTATGACATGTCAAAATGTCTGAAGTGAAAAAGGCTGTGATCGGATATAGTGGTTGTGTTTCTATTCACTCGAATTGATTCTGTAAATATTGGAAATAAATCCTTCACTTTTCTCACATTTTATGTTGCAGCCTTATGCTAAAACCATTTAAATTAATTTTCTCATCAATCTACACTCAATCACTCCCTTTGCTATGACACTTGAAATTTGGCTCAGGTGCCTCCAATTTCTCTCGATCATCTTTGAGATGTTTCTACACCTCGATTGGAAAATTCGATTGGTTGGACGTGACTTGGAAAGGCACAGCCGACAATGCATATCAGAGCAAAAACCAAGCCATGGGGTTGAAGAAAACTGCCTGCAGAGCTCAAAGACAGGAGTGTGTTGAGGCACAGATCTGGGGATGGCCACAAAAAAAAGAAATTCTTAAATGGAAAATGTTTGGAACAACCAGGAATCTTCCTAAAGCTGGCCACCCGGCCAAACTGAGCAATCAGGGGGAGAAGGCCCTTGGTTAGAGAGGTGACCAAGAGCCTGATGGTCACTCTGGCTGAGCTCGAGATCCTGTGTGGAGATGGGAGAAACTTCCAGGACAGCCATCACTGCAACAGTACACCGATCTTGGCTTTATGGCGGAGTGGCCAGACCGAAGCCTCTCCTCAGTGAAAGACACATGAAAGCCTGCTTGGAGTGTGCAAAAAAGCACCTAAAGGACTCTCAGACTGTGAGAAACCAGTTAGGCCTCGATTCTAAGCGTCATGTCTTGAGGAAACCAGGCATGGTTCATCACCTCTGTAATACCATCCAAAAGGTGGAGCATGGTGGTGGCAGCATCATGCTGTGGGGCTGTTTTTCAACTGCACAGACTGGGGGACTGGCCAGGGTTGAGGGAAAGCTGAACAGAGCAAAGTACAGAGAAATCCTTAATGAAAACCTGGTCCAGAGCGCTCAGGACCTCAAGCTGGGCTCACCTTCCAACAGGACTATGGCCCTAAGCGCACAGCCAGGAGTGGCTTAAGGACAACTCTGAATGTACTTAAGTGGCCCAACCAGAGCCAAAGACATGAACCTGAAAATGGCTGTCCACCAGCGGTCCCCATCTAACCTGACAGAGCTTGAGAGGATCTGCAGAGAAGGATGGCAGAAAATCCCCAAATCCAGGTGTGCAAAGCTTGATGCGTCATACCTAATAAGACTCGAGGCTGTAATCGCTGCTGAAAGGTCTGAATACTTATGTCAATGTGATATTTCAGTTTATTCAACAAATTTGCAAACATTTCTAAAAGGTATTGAGTGTAGATTGATGAAGGTAAAATTTAAATGATTTTAGCATAAGGCTGCAACATAAAATGTGGAAAAGGTAAAGGGGTGCACTGTACATTGCAGAAGTAGCATTTCTGTGATAATTCAGGAACATATGGATTAAAAAAAACATCAGACATGAATATTGTTCAATGCTTTATTTTACGTAAAAACTCAATTTTGCTGATATTCAAGAAAACAATTCCTGGTTTACAATTCCAGTGACCGGAAGGAGTAACAAACATATGAAAACATGTCAGTTTTTAATAGTTTAGTAATACTTTGTCTCAAATTCAATATCTCTGGTCATTGCGAAAGCCCATATAGAGTGATTCCTATGGCTATCATGCAGTGATCAGCAATCTGTGCAATATCCAGTTAAACAGCACATTTTCAACTGGGCTGCTTTGTTCTCAACAACCACAGCTACTGAGAAGGATCTAGTTTCACCCTGTAGTGCTATCAATACTTCTGTCAAAAGGTAACCTTAAGTTAAAGGGAGAGCTGTAAGATATTCACCACTTTGAAGGCAAAAGTACTCTGAAGTCCCTAATGAGAAAAAAAATGTCCCACCTCCCCCCAACACACTGGCACCACATCCAGTTGTTGTCCCTTTGTTCACAAGTCAGTAAAAAAAAATAAATTCACTCCAGAGAACAATCACATTAACAATGCAACAAGAGGAGCTACAAACAGGCTGATAATTATCAGAAACTTTGCCATTTGTATTGAACATACATTTTGAGACATCATTCAATCCATGTACAAGATTTCCCATTTTCAGTAAACAATCCTAACAACACTGCAAATGCTTAGACTTGCAGTGGAAACAGCTGACTGTAGAGACAATGGAGAAAGCAATGCAATGACACAACTGTAAGACAATTCAAAGGATGCTCGGAACAAAAACAAACGTGCTTTAACAGATGGCTCAGTCTGTTTTGGACATAGAAAGGTAGATTTAACAGGTACTAAAATGAGGAAACGTACTTATGGACTGTCACTTATTTTTAGCTCAACCAAATGCTTACATGTTCTTTTTGGCAAAATAGCGGATCTTTTTTTAATTTTTATCCAAATCTAACTTTTTCAAGGTCATTCTGACTGCAGGTTTTAACTGAATCAACTCGAGGCTTTCCTCTCCTAAGAACTTCTAAAGGCATTCATAGTAATGGGTTTTCAAAAACTCTACAGTCAACAAATACTTCTAAAGCTAATGCTGTAAACCCCATCAAACGGCTGCCATCGTTAACAGGCCTGCGGACGTCCAGCGGAAACAGAACTCCTCTGATGTGGGAGGTTTGAGGGCTCAAAGTATGATAGTGATTCCAAACACTGAATGCACACTTCTAAAAACTCTAAACTAAAAGTCTGTCTGGCAAGCCACAATTTGCGGGGAGGGCACTAAGCAGAAGATGAACTAGATATACATTCATTCATTACAATATTCAGTTCAGATTTAGTTTTACTACTTCATTGAGAATGAATGGATGTCCAAAAAACAAACAAAAAAAACAACTTTTCCTGCAAACTGGGTAAAAATACTGAACACATGGCAACCAAACTAAGTAAGTCTGAGCAGAGAAACATATGGAGCAACAATGCACTGAATTTTGGTGCCAACATACATCAGAATATCAAAAACTGAAAGAAAATAAAAAATAAAGCTATGGATCACATGTGTGATCCACTCACAGTATCAGTGGGGGTACACACAGCGTTCAATATCAAAGACAATTTCAGTAAGAAATGAACTTGATTGATGCAAAAATACAGAATTACTCCAAAGCAAGGTATTTACACACGTTCTTGTCAATCTGGTGACTGGGGCAAAAAACAAATAGCCTAATTCTCAAAGTGGAGGAAAAGGAGCTGCACTCTCACCCCCTGATGTAAAAAAGTCAACCTGTGCTGCTGACTGTCTCAGAGGATGTCTTCATTCTTTCTGTCAAATGTTGAGACCAAACAATTTCTTCAACAGGAATAATTTCATGATGAGGGGCTACAATTCTTTGTGGATCCATTGCTGCAGTACTATGCAGCCACTTTGTTATCCTTCTGGAAAAAAAACAACCAACAACAAAAGTTCAGAACAGCCATCAACCTTCATCTTTTTCCACATACTGGGACGATGTGTCTACTGAACTTTAATAATACTCCGATATCTGAGCTCATAAAGCTGATAGACTTACCCTGTATTCAAAATCAGAGAAATCCCGGCCTCCTCTGCCACCTCTGAAGCCATCTCTGAATCCGTCTCTGAAGCCAGGCGGAGCACCCCGGGGTGGCCCGAAGGAGCCTCTGCTCAACGGCCGTCCTCGGCCTCCACGGGGCCCCATGAAGCCTCGGCCACGGAAACCACCTCGTCCTCGATTGTGCCTCAGAGGGATACCGAATGTCTCCAGATTCATTCTTCTCTCTTCTGCCCAGGTCGACCGCCGCTCCCTGACACACAAAGACCGATCAGGATCCATGTTTTTGGGTAACAAATGTACCTCAGCAAAAAACAGTGAGACATGCAGAGGAGGCACCACAGGCTAAAATGGACATTTTGGCTCTCAATTTTCTTACAAATGCGCGCTTTATGTTATGTAATATGTAACTGTGTAATTTTATGGTTATCAAAAATAAGTGCAATCCTTCCCCTCTGTGCAACACGTAGAGCCTTGATAGAACGTTAGGGGGACATTTAAAAACCATTTTGCCACGATAAAGTCAAAATCCAAAAAGTGTTTGTGTATTCACATGCTTATTCTTCATAATTACTTTCATTCTGATTTTTGGTGCCATTCACCTGAGGTGCTCCCTTTAACACAGCTGAATATGTGACTTACTTTGAAAATCCTCGTTCACCCGGTTTACTTAAAGAGATAAAAACAAAAGTCTTTCAGTGTATTAACCAAGTACAATTCACATGTTTAAATACACACATTAAGGCTTATGTTCATTGTATAAAGTGAAAAACAACTTTTCCTACGCCATGTGTTGGCCAATCACACGTGTAGAATAATACGTAGTGGCAAATAATGTGCTAATTCTACTGTTTAACGTGCGAGAATTGAGAGTCAAGTCTGATGAGCCTTCAAACTGGACTACCTGGTCCGTATACAATCTTTTTTATGGGTAACTGTACCCACACAGTGCCTTGCATTTTTTTTGAAGCAGTGCTATTGGAAGTCTGAACACAGCCTTCTGCTAATAAATTTAGCCCCAGAGTCCTACAACTGAACAACAATTTGAACTGTGGACATGGTGAGGTACCTTAAATCACCACAGGACAGGTTATCAAAGAAGGACTTGGACTTGTCATAGTATGTGTTGATCACAGCCGCCGCCGCCTCCTCCTCCTCATTGGTCCCCTCAGTGGGTGGATGTTCGGAGTCAGCAGTTTCTTCTCCATTCTGCGCCTTTTCAGTCTTGTCATCTGCGGATACATTGGAAGAAATTGTGTAAACCATTAAATACCTGAGCCACCTAATAACATTAAGCTGACCGTCAGGGCTGGGCAAAGACCTAAAAATGATGCTGGGATTTATATCGCAGTATCACTAGAGGCAATTACAACCTCACAATGCCTTGAAGATGCCTATAAGGCATTATATATTTGGGTCTATCTCAGTGCAGTCTCACATTAGTGATTCAATACCGTGCAAACATTTTACTTCTACCATAGATTTGCTTCTTGTTGCAGACCTGTTTTCTTGGGTAATCACTGGCAAAAATGGTGATAGGATAAACAAAATTCTTGCCCTTTAAAAATAACCATAATTGCACCTTTCATATTGGGCTTTTTTTGAAGTTATGATTCACTCCATTACATGCTGTCTCAAACAGTGCATCTGTGTTTTAGACCAAAAAGCCACCACTGAGCTGGTGTCAGTGTCTTATCACGAGAAAATGTCAAGCTGAGCCAATGTAAATGCTGAAGAAAGACATTTTTCCCTTTTTAGTTCTGTCGTTGCCCTTCAGGACTCAAGTGGGGCGTACCTTTCAGTTTGAGCTTGTTTTGGAGCTCTTTGTCAATCTCATCTTTGTTGAACTGGGCGTTGGCAGTTTCAAAGTCAAAGTCTTCTTCAAACTTCATGGGGCCATCCCTACGCACATTTACTCGGCCCCTGCTGCGGTTTCCTCTTCCACGGCCACGGCGCATGGACTGAGCACCAGCTGAGAAATAACAGGGGAAAACTATAATCCAGCAATGCTCCAACAAGCAACATGTAGGCATACTGTGCAGTCCAAAATATTGGGACAGGGTTGCGTTAGCTTCATACTACAGCACATTGAATTTAAAATGAAACCATGCCATTAAGATTGAAGTGCTGACTATCAGCTTAAATTTGAGGATTTTAACAGAATAGGAACTGCAGCCCTTCCAATATCTCATCCCTCAGTAGGTGCCAAAATAATTGAACAAGTTAACATAAACTCAAGGTTAGGTAAGGTAACACCTGGTGACTTTCCTGGTAATGTTCTGCCAGACTTGTAGTGCACCTTTACACCTCCAAAAACCTCTAAAGCCGATCGTCAGCACTTTAACCTCATACTTCCACCACATTCAATCCAATGTGCTAAAGCACAGAAACAGAAAAGTGAACATCACTGTCCAAATATGTTTTGATTGCACCGTAGGTACCTGAGGTGATGAAGATGAGGTAATAAGAAGATAGATTAGTAAACATTAAACAAGACTTCCTTCATATTAATCACACTAATGAAAACAAAACACTTTAGTGGATGTAATGCAGTGTGTTAATGGGTATTATAGTACCCCACCCAATGGTATATAAGTAATGATGTAAAACTACTTACCAGCTTGACGCTGGTTGGGATCCCGGTTTTCAACAGCACCTTGTTCATTTTCTGGCTGTGACACTTTCTGAACCTCAGGAGCTGAACAGCAAAAGACACCATTTACCGTCAATCCAACTGAAGGTTAAGTGGTGAGGCTCAAACAAAGCACTACAAGCATGAGCACACAATGGTTCAGCAACTTGATAATAATTACTTTGACTACTTCAGACACAGTCTAGATTCAGCAAACATTTATCTTTGTGGAAGTATCCTTACCTTTTCTCTGCTCCAGGAGGTCTGGGGGCTTCTGGCTGCCGGTGGTGGTGCCAGTGGGTCTGGGAGCTGCCGCCCCTGTTTGACTCCTCTGTCCGACAGGTGCAGGTGGTGCTGGGGCAGCAGACGGTGGGGGCTGCACTTTCTGCTCCAGGGTGGGACTTTTTTTTAAAGGGTCCAGCTGGGGACTAGTGCGCCCTGCAGAAATCAGCAAAGTGAGATTCAAACTACATGATGTTCTTAAAAGCAGAGGCAGCGTTGTTTGTCTTACAGCAGCATTTAGTGAGTAAAACAATATGACATACAGCATGATGTGAATGTGGCAAAATACCTGGAAATAATGAATGCAACTCTGAGCAGGAAGCTTTCTTCCATTATACTGAACACTGACATTGAATATTTAATAAGGCCAATGTCAGCTCAATGGAAAAGTTTCAGCAGTACAGTTTATTAGAAATATGTTATATAATTATCTCCACTAATCCCAGTTCAATACATAATGGGTTCAGGTGGACAGCAGGAAACTCAAAAGACGACATGCAGCTGTGCTCTGTTCAAATCAACAGGAGTGCTTTGAATGCAGAATTAGAGCTAGGCAATATAGGCAAAATTTATATCAAAACATTGTAAAGATATTTGTGCACCAATTAATTCATATAAGCATTGTTACACTAATGAAGTTCATTGTAATGAGCTACATCGTGCTAGTTTTGAGTTTTCATTTCAGCCATCTTTTCCACCTCACACACAAAGTCAATGTAAATAACATTTAGAAGCTTTATTTAGTGCGTCTGCCAATTTGTAGTGTCGTCCGAAATAAAATATTAATTGCAACATTTTGTATTGGCCGGTGTCCTGCAGACACACGGTCCTACACGCTGGTGGTTTTGCATGTTTTACTTAATTAACTTCAAAAAGGATTATTTTACATTATGTATAACTGTCCAAAAAACATATGGGGTTTTAGGTTGATTTCCCACCTTTTGACACAATCATTGCTTTTCATTTATGTATAAAAATTGACTTGTGCCTGCCTTGTCACTTGCAATAGGTAATCATACCAGTTAGCAATTGGTTGCCTTTATTTTTGTCCCAAAGATAAATCATATCATTGTGTGCGAACAGGAACCATTTTCACAGCTCTCCTTTGTGGTGCATCCTGTGAATCCATACAGTGAACAGACACTTATTTTGAACTAATCCTTACCTCCCGCTCCAGCAGATCCAAACTGCTGAGCTGCAAGGGGTGCAACACCAAACTGGCTGTATGGTGGGACAGGGGCCCTGCTGTACGGAGCATAGGGCCCAGCCGACTGGAATGGTGTTGCTGCTGAAGCATTGCTGGATCCAATTGATGACTAAAAAACAAATACACAGTCAATTGAAAAACCATGACAACACTGACTGTCAAAAACACCACTTTCACACAAGTTCACAGGGGGTTACTCGTCTATAATAAACATATTTTGATTTTTCAAACCATAATAATACCATCATCCATAAGGCATGAAAGTACAATTGTAGTTCTGAAACAGAACTGTTAAATAGACTTGACTGTCACTATGAGAGTTGCAAATGCTGCGCAAGCCTGCTATACACCATTTCTACTGCTAGTCACCAATTTCATGAAAAGGCTAGTGCATTCAGCGAGTCTCACTGACATCAAGACAGTTTATGACTATTGACACCATAAAAACAAATGACATCGACAAAAGTATCAGCTGCAAATGGAAGATATTTAATTGAACACATTTTGACCCATGGAGCTGGAGGTTGTGTTTTATTGTTTGTTTCTTTTTATTGTTTTTAATTGTCTCATTTTCAACAATTGTATTATTGTGAAGCACTTTGTGGCCTTGCTCTGTGAAAGGTGCTATACTAAATAAACTTTTCTTACTTTGTTATTTTAACCATATTATGGTAGTACTTTGGTCTTGGCAAAAAGCCAGCTTCTCTATGTAGGCAAGCGTTTCAGTGCTGAGTGTCTATGCAATTTTTAAATTTTTGTTGGACCAACAGAATCTGGACTCAATTGTTATTGGTGCAAAATAAATTTTATATTTATATTAACATTAAAATAAATGTATGGGCTCAAATGTGACTGGTTATGTTCCTAACCTATTTCTTATTTTGCTTACAATTTCTATGTATGATGTGTGTGTTCCAGGGCAAATCAATGAAATACCTTTTTCTACAACAAACTTGTCATAACATGAAAAGCACAGGTGTAAGTACTTTTTTGCACAGCTTTTAAAGTTTTAATAACAGTGAACATGTTTGGGAAAGGTCATGGACTTGCCTAACTGAAAGAATATGGCTTTTTCACAGCAGACATTTTGACTTGACATTGTAGGTAAAGCACAGGTGTTACTAATGACATTAACAATGGTTCTCCTCTACTCAAGTGTCCCAGTAAGTCATGACAGTGAGTCAGCAAACCCCAAAGAAATGACATTAAGAATGTCCTTAACAAAGTTTTCCTGACTTTCTATTAAGTATACAGAATATGTGACAAACCGCCATACATACAGCCATTTTATAGTACAAAAATGGATGAAAATCAACTTACCTGAACTATGGCAGGGTCCTGAGGCAGGGTGCTAGTGGCTTTGGGTGGCTCACAAACTGTTAGGTCTTTTATATCACTTCCTCGGAAGATGATGTACTCAAACACTTCATCCCGGGGTGGAATAGGCCTGTCAGTGGGCCGGTCTTCAGTGCCAAAAGAGCGAACTGTTGGGAAAATTCACAGGATAATTCAAATGACTTTACACTATTAGTCTTTTTATTGACACTGAGAAGATCTGTGCTTTGGTATAGATATGTGCACTGGGCAAAAATCAACATTTAACACTTATTGTCTATGACGATATAATGTACTTTTTAATACTATGAATAATGACAGACAATTGCATTGTTAAAATGTATTGTATTTCCTCAATTTATTTTTGTCAAGGAAATGTTCATAGTTCAACAGAAAACAGTACTGTAAATGAGCCACAGTTGGCCTAGAAGGTTCATTTTCATCCGTTCTTCCTGTCCAGATGTTAAAAAGGCATCCAACAATACAATGTAATAACCACGCCAAATTTCGCCCAGTCACTTTTCAATCAACTATTTACAAAACAAAATGATTGGTCATTTGTCAGGTGTGAAGGGTTAGGCTATGTGCTTAACGTTATAGAGTATTACAATGTGAGTTTTGTTATCAGATTTCACTAAACACACGTTCAAAATAAATACTTAAAATGTAACTTAGCTGATAACCCGTAACTGAAACAACAAAAGGTGTTTGGTAGTAACAAGGGGTTTACTTTATATTATACGGTATGCCACTTAGTAACGTTACTTAGCAGTAAGGGCCAAATATTTAACGTTAGCCCAAACACAAGGTAAACAAAGGACGCAGAGTGTGAACTACTGCACCACTTATGCTAGATGTTGGTTACAAAGCTAGCTAGCTAACATAGCTAACTGCGCTGAAATTAATTTCAGTTTTCCATCGCTTAACACGTTTGTAAGCTATGCTATAACCCTTTCTAAATACCGTAGTCCACCCCTTGGTTACTTAACTTACCTTTAGCAAGAGCTACTGTCGAGTTTTCAGTGTCAATGGTGTACAAAATTCCTTCATAGCGAATTTCGGCCTTGGAGATTAAGCTAATTTTGCTGCCAATGTACGGCGTCCCTCCTCCGCTCATGTTTGTCCTCTGATTTTAATAACGCACTTGCTTCCACGGAATCTGTTTTCTGTCAAACGAGAGGTCAGATGTGTTGCTTTCAGAGCTGTAGTTTTAATGTTACATTACATGAATAAGTAAGTTACGCCGTGAGTCAAGACTCGCTCCTTTCTGAACTGATTTCTACCACGACATGGCCGTTTTCATTTTCCTTCGCCCGCCGCTAAGGATGTTGGGAGAAAGGCTGTGCCTTATTCCTTTAACGTTGCCTCCTCTTCCTCCTACTGCTACAATTGATCATAAATGAAAAAGGGTGATTTGGCGAAAACATGGCGAACGCAGTAATATTAAGATTATACATGCAGTTTTGTTCATTTTTACGATTATTTCTGAGGGAATAAAATGAGTCAATTAATCATAGGATGTTTAACAGAGGTTTGAGATTCAGCCATTCTATCATATCGCGATATTGCACAGGGTGCCCTCTCTCCACCCTGCCCCCATAATGCCAGATAATACATTGTAGAAAATCTATATATACCGCATAATTTGTTTTTGACACATCAAATTTCCCGATTTTTCAATATAAACCCTGAAACATAGATACCTACAAAGTATGTCACGGGTGCCACATCCTACTGTGGAATCGTTACGGCAATTACACTAATACAACGGTTCTTCATTATACCTCATTAAATTAGACTAGAAGAAAAATCATGAAAAATACAACTAGGATGCCCCCCTCGTCTAATGACGTAAGATTCATTCCCACAATGCCTAGTAACACGCAGGCGCACTGTAAAAAAAAAAATAGAAGACAGCTATCTGTGATCAGAGATGGCGGGCGCCTCCGACCCCCTGGAAGATATGCTCTTTTCAGAGGTGGATGAAAAAGCTGTGAGCGACCTAGTGGGCTCGTTGGAGTCACAGCTTGCTGGCCAAAGCAACCCAGCAGGTAAAACAGACGAAAACGGAGGCGCTGGCTCAGTGGCCCCCGCTAACCATCACTTGGGAAAAACGCTACCAGCTCCAGTGGGCACCACAACACTAGAACAACAACAACAAGGACGGCGTAATAAACCTGAGATGCGCCAGGAGATCAACTCTAAAGACGTTAACCCGGATAAAACTGTCACATCTCCTCCTCTGGGCTGTACCCCTTCTTTTGGCGAGCCCTCCACTACTTCGGCTGCCGGTGTGAACGCCACTAGCAGCGGTTCGCAATCACATGGAGCATCCATCACAACACTGACTGCATCTGGTCTGTCAACTTTGGCATCTACGCCAGCCAGCATCAGCACCACATCCAGCCGGGGGTCTAAGGTTGCCCCGGGCACAGGTGAGACGTCGACAGAAGCTAACCCGCCGAGAAAACGCATAACCACACCACGGAGGAGCGCTTCGGCTCGGATAAAGAGTTTGAACGGCGCAGCTGTAACGACGAGAAGGAACAGCAGCACAGCGGTGGCTGAAAACGTTAACGTTAGCTCTGTGGATACCAGTGCAACTACACCAAACTCTACTCGACCGGTGACATCCTCTGTCAACACTTCGACTTTCACCTTGTCTAAAGCTAGCCTCCCTGTAGGTCAGTCGGCTATTGCGCTCGACCGGGGGACTCCTACCATTGCTTTGCATAGACTTCCGAGTCATATTGTAGCGAGCATAGCCCAGAACGGCAACGGGACCAGTGTTTCGGCCTTGGTCCAGCAGGGCGCTCGCATAGGACCCATCACCTCTTCAGCTTCGCAGGGGAACCACAGCAAACCGGTCACAGACACTGGGGCTTCCAAAACAGACGATTGCCAGTCCAAAATTGTAATGTCAAGCCAGTCTGGTTGTGTCAACTCTGTAATAAACACTGTCTCCCCAACGCCTTCTGTTGTCACACCAACTACAGCTACAGCAGCAGCAGCAGCTACAACAACCACAACAGTAACCCAGCCTTTGAGCTCTGCCACAGCTGCTGCTTGTGTCACAGGGGTGGCAACAGGTTCTGTATGTGGAACTGTTCAAACTACATCAGTGACTACCACTCTTAGCATGGTCAGGCCCATGGCCCCTTCTCCAACACCTGCTGTGGCCACCTCCGCACAGTCTCAACCCCGTCCTGGACTTACAGCACCTCAAAGGATCGTAGCCCCCCAGCTGATTGTCAGACCACCTCAGCAGCAGACGACCATTCAGCTGCCCCCTGGGTTTACCATCCCACCTGGTAAGGTTTGCAGGAGGTGAAGGAGAGCAGCAAGAAGGTGCCGTTTACACCTGTGCTAAAATAACGTTACCTGAGTCTCATGGGTTTCGTTGTCAGTATGATACAGTGTTTGACTGACTGTCTTCACTATGAGGGGGTTGTGTGTGTGACATCCTGTTCTCGTAACACGTTTTTCTGAATGTGTTGGGGAAGCTTTCCAAGTTACCCTGCGTAAATATTGTATGTGCCATAGGATGGTGCCAGCTCCTGAGGTAAAATATGCCTTTTGATATGTACTTTTATTTATAGTAGCTGTACAGTGAGTTTCAGCATGGGTGGCCCCATGGGGAATCAAACACTTCACCCAGCAGCGTTAGCTCTATGATGTGCCAACAGAGCCGAGCAAAGTATTACATTTACACCAAGCATCCTTAACAGCACCATAACATGACATTAATACCACAATTGTGAAATTAATAATAGGAAATAGAACAAAATGTACATGAAGTTTGCAGAGAAACAGTGTCTGTACATTTTAGTAATTAAGCTGATGCTTACGTTTTTGACTTAAGTCTCCATAAGAGATCAAACTTGTGATTCTTTGCTCACAGGAAAAACTCTGTAATGTGACCATGCTGTCACACTTATAGCCCGAGGCAAATGATTTTATGAGTTCACTCTCAGGAGAAGACAGGGCTCTTTCCAATGAGATCATGTAATGTGGCCACCGATGTATTCACACACCATATACCCTGAACAAAATGCCACGTCTTGGTGGTTTGGTGAATGGCAGCTGCTCTCATGACTGTCACTGAAGTTTCAAACATTTGTATTTTTCCTAATAGCATTTCCAAGAATAATAATTAGCAGGATTTCCTTTGTGAGGTACAAAAAATGTATGGGAATATGTCTTTACGTCAGTGCAAACACATCGACAGCTTACTAGCATCAAGAGTCCTTCAAAGTGCGCGGAATCCCATCAGATGATTCAAGACAACAGTATGGTGGAATTACTTTCTTAAAAGTGACACATGCTTAAAATACGATGACTTACTTTTAAGTGGCTTTTACTTTTTGAATAACATTACTGCTGCCCAAGAAAAGGCAACTTAATAAGTGGATACCTTTTGCCCTCCACACAGAATTAGTTTTTGTGTTGTTCTTTGGTTACTGTAAGTAAAGTTGGGGATGTACAGGAACATGTTTTTGGGTGACTCAAGATGGGGAAAAAAAAGTGCTCACTTTTAAAAAAAAATCACTTTGGAGTGTCTTGTTTGTTTTGATTTTGTTTCATCATGTAGGTCCATTTATTTCATGATTTCATTTATTTCATCACTGATCTACATTGTTCCAAGATTATAAAGCGTATCAAAGGCCTTATGTAATCATCCAATTAACTTACATTACATTGTAAACATCTATAGTTGCCCAAATAAACTAGCAAAAGTGTATTTTTTCCACTTAAAAAAAATTAGATTTGAGAAATTCCCTTACAGCCACCTGCCAAATTGTGCAACATTTTGGTATTTCTAATTATGCTATACCCCATTTGCCAGGTAGCCAATCTCTATGAAGCTCCTATCCTGTCATTTAGTAAGAATGGCAGGTAATAACTGTGGAAAGTGGTTAGGAGGGTTTGTGTGCTGCCCCGCTCACTCAGGAATGACCTGACATGGGCTACTATACAAGTGTGGCATTATGATACGGCAGTCCTAGCCTTATGTGTAATTAGCTCATGATCCCAGCTTCAACTAAATTCCTAAACTTTAGACTGTCATTTGTGCCTTAGTCTAGATATGCAGCATGGTCTAGATCTTTTCTTGGAATATTAATTTGAGGAAGCCACATTGTAAGCAATGTGGTAGTGCAATGAAATAAACAATAATACATGATGGGCTGTCCTGATATATGAAAATAACAGATGAGGGGGAGTCTGTTATTTTCTATGTTAGGATGCCTCACGTTTAGACCATCAACAACATCACTTTTTGTAGTCAGTTTAACCCATGGTTAGGTCTGTTTCAACCTTGGTAGTGTTTCCTCTAATGAATGTTCCCTGTGATTCTTCAGGGATGGTGTTGGTACGCACAGAGTTGGGCCAGCTAGTGATGGTTCCCCAGCAGGCTTTGGCTCAGGCTCAGGCTCAGGCTCAAGCTCAGGCTCAGGCACAGAACAACATCTCTCCAAGGCCTGCCACCCCCACGACAGGAGCGTCCTTCAGAGTAACAACTCCACAGGTGAGACTCTGCTACAGAACCCACATGGTAGCTGCCACCTGTAGACTTTCATCAGTACGACCTCAGCACACACAGTATCACTGCACCATAACGTTTCTTTACAGCTAGACAAGAACAAGGAAGAGGAGAAGTGAGACAGGTTCTCTGACATAACGGGTTTTGTTTCGTTTTTGTTTCCAGTCACGGAACAGATAACGGGTCATCTGGTTTGTCTGTCCACACGTACGTCACACACAATGGGCTTTACTTGTGATGAAACATTCCTATGCAGAGATTTAATCTTAACTTGGTGATTTTCATTTGGGTAAGAACACATCAGTGTTCTGTGCCTGTCTCCTCAATTAGATGTGGGGTTATCTTATTATTCTCATTTTTCTCAAGAAAGAAATTCTGACAACATCCAACAAGCAATGTCATTTCAGGTCAGGGGTTTTCCGTGGACATGGATCTGTGTGTCATCAGCATAACAGCGACGAGTGACTTTATGATGCTAAATAATGTGGCCCAGGGGGAGCATATTGTCGCTGTTTATGAAGACCATATGTCTCCAAATTTGGTGATTTTTTTCTAGATAAACTGAAGGATTAAATGTTTCTTTATTGACAGACTTGTTATATTACTAGAGATGTCACTTGCAGATCTTAAGGATCGGTATCGCCTAGAATAAAGCTGATAATTGCCGACCCTTTCTTTACTGTACTCTACTGTGTTTTGTCCACCTCAGCCTGCTAGTGTTGCAGCGCTGCTGTCCTTTACGACAGCCAGCCGGGCTCTACACTGCAAGCATTTCACTCCATATCCGAGTGAAAATTAGTGAGTGTGAACAATCATTTGGGCTCAGTATCAGCAA
The DNA here is from genome assembly GCA_008360985.2 of Macquaria ambigua. Classification (NCBI taxonomy): domain Eukaryota; kingdom Metazoa; phylum Chordata; class Actinopteri; order Centrarchiformes; family Percichthyidae; genus Macquaria; species Macquaria ambigua. Next base: position 249,598 of record VMKM01000610.1, on the reverse strand, counting down.
ATACTCAATATTAAAGGACTCAGATTGAGATCAGGGCCAAAAAACTTGGATCAGGACACCCCTATATATTTAAAAACCAAGTTTGTGAAAAATACATGGTCAGAAAGATGAAAACAGGGCAGTTTTTCTTAACTCAGGAAAAACCGACATTTTGGAGATACATGGTTTTCACTGGACAGCAACGTTATATGGAATGGACTGATTCTTGTGGGACAATATATTTAAAGTTTGAAGATGAGGAGGAGTTATTATCGAGGACAACAGGAAAAAGTTTGTTCCCACAGATACTGTAGGACTATGGACAGCTCCTGGTGCTGAAATTCAAGGTTCAAGGTTCAAGGTTCAGCTTTATTGGTATTATACAATACAGAATTGCACATTGAAATGCACTTGTAGTCCCCTCCACTCTACACACATAGAAAATGTAGAAACAGATATATTTAAATTAGAATAGAATAAAAAAATAAAATATAATATATATAAGTATATAAAAGTAGCACTAATGGAATAAATAAAAAGGAAAACTAAATTATGTATATACATATGTGTATATGTGTATATATGTGTGTGTGTGTATATATATTTATTTGTACATGTATACACACAAAACATGTACAGTATGTGCAATATCAGTGTAATATGCAATAGTTATAGTGCAAAAAGAAAACTTTATGTTGTAGAGGGAATTAATGTAATGCGAAGGGAATGGTATGATAATGTGCAAAACCAGCATAACAGAATAGTTCCATGTAAATAAATGTAATTAAATTATTAAATTAAATGCAAATAAGGCCTGATAAACGTGTAAGCTTAATAACAGATGGATAACAGATGAGAAAAACCTATTATGAATACTAAACCCAAAAGATGGTGAGATTATATAAACAGTGGCCTGGCATGGGCAAATATGGGTAAGATACATACATTTTACATATACCAAGCAGTTTTATAAATGTAGCTATTTTATTTTAAACCAATTACAAAAAAAATCAAACAAAAGAATCCAAACCATAGAGACATTTGTATCCACTCCACCTGTAAACCTTTATTGTCAGACCAACATGTTTCGGCTTGTTGCCTTCATCAGTGTCATCACAAAACACACCACAAAGAACACTCAAACAATGTGGGTATGAAGCTAATTTCTTTTAAACAGGTTAAAAAAATATAAAAGACAACCAATCATATACATACACATACATACAGTATCAGCCAATGGGGCACCCACACACAGATGGGCTGGGCACAGTCATTTCAAGACATTCCAATGAAATGCAACGTTTCATCTTTATGTTATTAAGTATTTCCAAATCTTTTATTTATGTGGTTTTATAATGTATCGTATTGCTCTCCCTCTTTTTTTATTTTAATTTTTGTTGTTGTATTTTATCTTAGCTTTTACATTTCAAAGACTCTTGCAGTGTATGCATATAGCAGTTAAGTATAGTATGTAAGTAAGTATTAAGTATGAGTGTTTTTGGAGTATGCCACATTGAATGGGCACATATGGGTTAGGCACTCCTCTGTACAAGCTTGAGTGTCGCCCCTTCTCCTGTTTGTGGACCAGGTATGGTGTCGTCCATGTCCATTATTGGTCCCCTTGCCTCTCTGCCAGTTTGGGAATATGATTTGCCTGAAGCCGCTTGGCCATATGCCCAGCCCATCTGTGTGTGGGTGCCTCATTGGCTGATACTGTATGTATGTGTATGTATATGATTGGTTGTCTTTTATATTTTTTTAACCTGTTTTAAAAAAATTAGCTTCATGCCCATATTGTTTGAGTGTTCTGTGTGGTGTGTTTTGTGATGACCCTGATGAAGGCCACATTCGAAACACGTTGGTCTGACAATAAAGTTGTTCTTTATACCAAAAGTGTTGCTGGAGTTTTGACCTCTTGAGACTTTTTCCCTTCTCCATGCACCTTGGAAGTAGGTGAAGTTGTGCCAGAAATCCCTACTCTGCTTCTACAACCTTTGCTGGTACCTCAAATCAACACTGCCCAACATACAGTAAGTGCCGACCCCTGTCCTACACCAATGAAATGCATATTAGCTATTAAAAATACTCCCAGCATTGCCCTTGACTAAGGCACTGACCTCAGAACTGAAGTTGGCGCTACAGAACGGCTGCCCTTCATACGATAATACTTCATGTCATGCGCAATTTTAGGCATCTAGTTACAGTACGGACAGCACCAGTTCTTTTCGTTTTTATTTTACGCGATGCATAGGGCACCAACCTCCAACCATGCCTGAAAGTATGACAGTATACAGGCACATTTCCTGTATGATTCAGTCTTTTGAGCTCTGCAGAATGTCTGCCAGTTTTCATGCCACTGCTGGTGACCTTTGTCAACACTAATCCCACTGATTAAATTGGAGAACTTAATTTTGTGTGGATACACACAGTTGAAGTTGGGTGGGCACCACCTCATTAAGTGAACAGCTTAGCTCTAGACCCTAATTGGGATGTGATTAATATGTTAAACTGTGTAATTATAATGAATGAATATTCTTGATTATTTTATGTATAGATTAAACTGAAATTAATAGGTGAATTAATGTCTCAAGGCTCCGTAATGACTCCATGGGGTCCTCTCATCAAAATTTAACGAGCCACTGAATCATTAATTGGAATTTGCTTATTATCACCTGTGGATACATCATTCATGTAAAAACTTGAGCTTGTGCTGCTGGGTCCACACCTTTGGAACTTAATTGCCTTTAATAATGATATTAATAGATAGTTTGTCTCTCACAGTTTCTCTGTAAATCGAGTAGGACAGCTGAAATGGCACGGATAAATATTTCTTCTGATTAGAGCATCTTAACCTCTCACCACTTCTGTCTTTCTTATTGACCTCAGAACATACAACACTGACATATCGGAAGGGTTGGTTTGTTCACACTGGCATGTTTGTAGCCGGCATACATTTTTAGAATATAAAAAAAAAACAGAATAAAAAAAGATTTTCTCTGACTTCATTCATTTAACCTTTATTTAAATCTCGAGGAATCATTGAGGGCATGCCCTCATTTTCAATTATGTTGAGAGTACAATTAGAACAGAATAAATACACAAAAAATAAAAAATAAATAATTAGTGAAGAGTGAACAAACAGACAATAACAGGACACACTTAAAAACAGTTACATTCAAGAGCGGAGCAGTCTGTAATCATGGTTTTAAATTGACCTATAGGTACAATTGTTTTAATGTGTGTTATAAAGTGTTCCAAGTGTGTGCAGCACAAAAACTAAAAGCAGTTTTCCCAAATTTAGCGTTGGCACGCAGGAAGCATTAGTCAATCACTTGAGCGAGTCGAATAATGACTATAAGACCAATTTAATAAGGACCTGATATATGATGGTAAGTTGCCATTAAGGGCTTTATAAATAAATAGAAACTAATGGCTGTCACGTGTTACTGTTAAAGACTAAGGAATGAATTTGTCTGCAAGGCATTTAAAACTGATTGCATAGCATTTAATCCTGTTTGCTATATTGCAAATTGGGATTCAGCATTGTTGTTCAGTTCACTGCGATGGGACAGTTGAGATAACGTCAGGTAGGGCTGCAACTAATGATTATTTTCATTATCAATTAATCTACCGATTATTTTCTCGATAAATTGATCAGTCATTATTCATGCAGGTATTTAGTAGAAGATGAAGAAAACAAGAAAATATTCAAGTTTGCAGAGCTGGAACCAGTGAATTTTTGGTATTTTTGCTTAAAAATGTTTGAACAGTTACAGTAATCGATTGTTAAAATTGCTGCAGAATAATTTTCTTTCAATTGTCTAATCATTTAATCGATGAATGATTTTAGCTCTAATGTCAGGTTAAGTTGTCAGTTACAGAAAAAGCGCACAGTATGCCTCAACACCCAACTCAACGTTTTAAAACTTAACTTTGACCTGGGATAAGTTCTAAAATGTCAACAGTGAACTGGGAGGAAATGTTGGCATTTGTTGGTGCCATTGGCCACTGTAATAAAATCAGGTAGCGTATCTTCTATAGACTTTCAAATACTGTCCTGTGATCATCTAATCTGTCTGACGCACGACATACTCTTGAAAACAGCATTCATCTTGTACTTTAAGTGGTTACATTTGGTTTGCAGACAACTCTGGACAAATTTGGCAGTGTATTGAAACTCCAGCTCAGGAATCAGGAAAGGAATACACAAGATTTCTAATAGTACAAGGCAAGTGGCTTTTAAATAACTGGTTATAGTCATCTGGTCAGATTATGGTTGTCAAAACAAACAGTAATTTTACAAACTGCTTGAGACAGAAGCCTGTTCTTTCAAGGCTAAGCGCTCAATTTGATTTCAAAAGTTAAGAACTGGTTTCTTACAACACACTCTTTGTTCTGGCCTCTCAAGGCTAGAGAGTAAAGAGGCCCTCTAAAGATCTTAGGCCCCTGCTCATCATATCACTAACTGTGAGGACAAAAGACTGACACTAGAGGGCAGCATTTCATTGTCTTTTTCAGTTCGGCTTGACTTTCTGCTGTGTTTCTATCTCTGTTCACTTATGAATTAAACTGTTTCCTGTTCCTCCAACATTTTGTACTCGGGGCTACAGTAAGATGTGTGCATCCTATTTTATGCTACTATTATGAGTGTTATAAACAGTATCTATGAATGCAAAAAGGAAACAGAGATTAAAACAATGTGACATTAGTAATATCAAATCTGACAATAAATGTCCAGGAAATACAGCCTACACATATATAATGTATAGCAGTGTGTACTGTATGCCACACTAGTGTTTGGTATACCCATCATACAGCAGCAGCAGTATTACACTCTGCTCTATAGTGGCTAGTTGTATGTTCTCAGGCAGTATTGCTGCACTACAGACTGAGCTGTCAGAAGCCATGTAACACGTTTCAAAACTGTGGTTTATTAAAGGAAAGTATCAGTTACTCTGATACTTTCGTAGTATAAAAAACTTCATGCTGATACATCCCATGGCAGGTGTAAATGTCATTCTCACAGACAGAAGTCCGCATCAGTTACGCAACAGCGGCTCCCCTCCTGCCTCTGTACTCGTAGCCAGCCAACCTGCATCCATCCTGATATGAACCCCTTTCAAAAGAGAGTCGCAGATTGTCATCGCCTCTCACAGTCACACTGATGACAAATTAGCGGGCCGCGGCGTTGCCATCTCGACAGGAAAAGCAGTAGCAGGGAAATGAAAGGGAATGGTGTTTATTCCCAGAGCTCAACCCCTCTGTCGGCCTGTCACTCTTCCCATGACCCTGAGGGGAGAAACGGAAGGCATCCTGAGCTTCCTTCCTTCCATACCTGTTAAATCATTCATCATCCAACTGCCTGATTATTTTAAAAAGCTAACAAGGCTTTGGTTCTGGAGTGTGTTTGTGTGTGTGTCTGTCTGCGTGTGGGAGAGGGAGAGAGAGTGAGCAAGAGAGAGGCATAGCTAGCGGTGGGATGCACCCCGTGGCCCTTACCAACCCCCCTTTACCCCCACCGTCACCCCCCCATCCCCTCTCCCCTCATCCCTCATACACCCACTTCCCCCCAACTCCTCAGTACAACATTCTTTTGCATCCTACAAAACTTTGAGTGGAGGGAAAACTCCCTCCTCCTCTTTCTTATCCTACTTCTTCTGCTCTACGCTCGACTCTTTGCCTTGCCTTGCTCTTCATTTGTGTGCAGGACAAGTGCAGTTTATCATGTGCTTGAATGTGTGTGTGTGCCTGTTCTCTCTGCTGTCTGTGTGTCAGTGCTTGTGAGGTCTGTCTGTGTGTGTGTGTGTGTGTGTGTGTGTGAATGCTTTGGCCTGTCTGTGAATGGAAGGCTGTGTGCCAGAGGTCGGGGCAGAGGCCCTCTTGGGTTGTCTTGGCCCATAGACAGGACAGCAGCCAGGAAGTGTGTATGAGTGTCGGTGTGTTTGTGTGTGTGTGTGTGTGTGTGTGATGAGCCACTTGGCATCACCATGGTTTTGTGGCAGTTGGCACTCACCGCCAAGCCATCCCATTTGCTCTCGTGCTTTTAATATGCTAATAAACAAACCTGAGTTATGACAAATTTCAGCATCCACCTATATACATCTTTTAAACAAATACTGTTAGTCATTTTTGTTTCCAAGTCCATGCTGTTTATTATTAGTGTTTGCACAGTCTTTATTCATACAGAGAACCTGCAGTATTTCTATACTATTCCACACATTTGCAACCTACTTTGAATGCACATCTCATATACTGAGTATATTGTTCCAATGCACTACTGGAATAAACAGTGTGTCATTCCACATATACGTATATTCTGTACTTTGTATATGTACTCTAACCTAACAATGCACATTTTGGTACTCAGGTTGAAAGAGATATAACAGACAACGACAGACTCCAAATAAAAATGTCACACCTAGAATCAACACTAGACATATCGCCTCTTTTTCGCATGAATTAACAATGAAATGAAACACACCTACCCAAGAAACATTTCACCAAACCAATTGTCTGGTTACTTTTGGTCCTCTATAACTGGGGGCATGTGTATAAAAGGGGCTGCAATTCCAATACAGTTCAAACAGTGTGGATATAGACATCCTTAAATTAAAGCTAAATATCAGCATTTAAACCTCCCACTTAATGTTTCATTTGAAATTCATTGTGCTAGAGTAAAGTGCCAGAAATACAATACTAAAACAACACTTAACTATGTGTAGAGGGGAATAACCAGCCAGATCTCTCTTGTGTCCTGCATGATCTCCTTCTAAAATATAAGGTTTTATCTCATATGTCAATATGTCATATGTCTTAGCATGTTGTTATGTGAGGTGTGCAGCTGTTCTTGAACCGTGTGTCATCAGAACAGATTGCTTGCCTTTCGCGGCAAAATGTCGCAATCAGCCCCTATTATCACAGGTGATTTCAGATTCAAACATGTGCTTAAGTCTTCATCAGTTCTCATAACTTCATTCATTTCTGCCCTTATAAGTAGTAGTTCTGGTGGCCAGTAGTATAGGAGATCCTCCTGGAGAGAAAATAAAACATCACTGGAGCATAACAATGTTACAGTGGTGGCCAAACCTGATATAGATGCAGTCATGAAAGTGAAAGTTTGACTGACTTTTGGGAGTTTATTGTTTTGGTTATAATGTTTAAAATGTAACTACAATGTAGAGTTGATAGGTAATTTACTGTAATTGATGGGCCCTGTCTTACCATGCTTCCCTTTGCTGTAACATCCAACTCTTACCCTAAACAGCATCAGGAATGGAAACACAGGCAGTTGAGTCTTTGCAGATGGTTTCTTGTGCTAATTTCTTTATTAGTTGCATTAGTCAGACCAATTATTATGGTGTCTGCAGTTTCATTTTTAGCCTGTTAGATAAGCTGATTTTTCACTGGAAAAATTGTGTTCCAAGAAACAGCAACGTTTTTGAACCTCTACAAACTAATCATCTTATGTCTGTATTTCATAGTAAACTCTTGTAAATGCTGAGGCCTTTAATAACTTGAATGTAGGCAATGAAATGAAGACACATAAGACTGTTTCAAGACTGTTTCAAAAGGCCTCAAAGGGAGTCAGTGAAGTAACATTCCCGTGGCAGTTTATCTGTCGACTATTTTGCAGAGTAAGCTGCAGCAACCATCAAGTTCCTTATAGACTTTAACCTGCTGGTCAGATTGTGCACTTTGCTTTCCAGTTCAGGGAAGCAAGTGACAGAATTGTCCCTATTAGTAAAACCCTCCCTACATTATCTTCTGCATAGGAAAATGTCATTGGTTTTGTTGGTGTGTGGACACACATGTCTGTCCCTGCCTGGCATGAGATCCCAGCAGTATGACACCGTGACCCACTGCTACCTGACCAAACATGCTCTTCTCTGTTTCAGTCTTCAACACCACCAACATGCTGCCACCTTCTTTCTTCTTTCCTGCTGTCATGACCTTTCCTCATCTGTCTGCCAGGCACGCTACTGCTCTTTCCCTCTTCTGTTGCTCCATCTCTCTCTCTCATGCTGTCCCTGTCTTTTCTCTGCCCTCCATTCACTTCCTCTTCACTCTTTCTTTCACCTCTGAAACTGGCGCGGACTCACCTTCGCTGTTTTTCTTTCTTTGCGTCTTTTGAGGCGCCTTGTATTCATTTATCTCCCCTGTTTCCCCTTCCTCACCCACTCCCTTTGATATCTTTATGCTCTCTGTTTCCCTGTTTGTCTTTTTCTCCTCTCTGCCTCTGTGTGTTGCTCTCTTTCTTTCCTGCAGTCTCCTGTGACCTCTCAGACCACCAGGCAGTGTTCTTTGACCCCGGCCAAGATGGTACCGTCTGCCTCCCCCACTCCTTCCAGCCCTGCCCTCCAGACCTCCTCCTCTTCCTCTTCTTCCTCCTCCTCCTCCTGTCCTGCACTCCGCCCAGTGAGATAATCCTCCTCCTTACTCGCCTATTTTTCAGTCCTCTGCCTCACATTTTCTTCCTTTAGCATCCCTGACGAGTGATGCCAAAAACTTGTGTCATGGCTTAGTGGTAGTCTAGAGGTTAGCAGGTTTCCTGCAAAATGTATCTGTAGAATGGCTAAAACCGGAGCTCCTTGATAGCTGAATGGTTATCGTGCACGCGTGGTTGCAACTGTCACCGGTTTGATTCCAGCTGGTGACCTTTGTTGCGTGCAATACCCCTCTCTCTCTCTCTCCCCATTTCCTGTCTGCCTCTACCTGTCACTATCCTAAAAAAACACCCAAAAAATAATCTGTAAAAAAGAATAATGAAAATAAAACCATTTATTTTCAAACATAATCTTGCAAGCAAGTTATTTTGTTTGCAGAGAAAAATGGGAATAATAACTGATTTCCACCGACTGAAACAAGTATAGCTGCCGGGTATTGCTGCCCTGGCTACACATCATAACATCCTGTACTGTACACTGGCACTGGTGGAGATAATATTTTAAGTTAACCTCTCCCATTTCTAAAGAACTGAGGCTCTGGAGACTCTGGTCAGACCAAGTGCTTCCTGTCCAAATTCTGTGTGTTCATCTAGATTCAGTTGAAATGCAGTGCAGATTTATTTCCCTGCTCATATTTGAATTAATCTGAGGAGAAACTGTCATCTTTGCTAAACAGAAATCATTCGGTATACTCTAAATTAGTGCTCAGATTAGAGGATCGGTGTGGCTGTTTGGTACCCAGCTAGGCTTCAGACTTGAAGACCTGTCCCCTTTGTTTGGGAGACTTTATGTTATACACACACTAAGTAGGCTGCTGTTCAGTGCAGACAGAAATGTATTTTTGCTCACACTACACTGCACAACCACATCACATATGTGGACATACATGTGGCCTTGCCCCCATCCATATGTGGCTTGAGTGATCAGACCCTAATGTGACCTCTTTGCATTTTGGGTGCATTCACACCTGTATTTAGAACTGTCCACTTATGATTACATCACATAAGATGTATTTTACTGCCAAGTGTGAACAGGCCCTGAGAGATTTCTAAGAGGTGATGAGGGCTTTAGAGTGAGAGACTGCTGATGGCACCTCGTCTGTTGAGCAAAATGTGTGTTTTGGATGTGAGATATTTTCTAGTCATTCATCCCCTCACATGTCATTATGAGAAAGCAGACAATAGGTGGCTAATGTTTGGAATGACCACCAACAAATCTTGAAAGGAGGTTTCACTTGTCAGGTAGGTGACTATTAAGAAAAGCCTTGATGGCCTCCTGTCTTTCCCAGCCTCTATTTTGTCACCACCTCCCCTTCCTCCTCCTTGTCTGTTAAGCGATGTCCACTGAAGTCAGGACACCAGATGTGACAGGAGTGCTGTGGCGCCTGCCTCCTGTTCTCTGTGGCCTTGCTGCGAGCGAGGCGTCACGTCCTGTTTATCTCTCTGTCTCTTCCTTGCTCTTCCAGAAGGGCCCCGTGGCACCGGCCGTGGCTGTGACGGCTCCGCAGCAGCAGACCCCCGTGGTTATGGCCCCCCAGGCCCCGGCACAGGCTGCCTCCCAGCCAGTGCAGCCTCCGCAGACGGGCATCGCCGCGGCCCCTGGAGCTCCTGTCGTGTCCCAGGTCCGTCCCCCCCCCCCCCAAACACACACACACACACACACACTCCACCCTCAAGGGCGCAGGCACTGTCACAGCTGCCAGCAGGCTGGCTGTGTCACAAGCTCAGCCCCGGACCCACAGCCTCACCGCCTCACACAGCTGGCCATGCACCAAGAGTCTCACACATGCCCACACACGTTTGCACTCATACATTCACACAAGTGCATTCCAACCCAAGGACATACAGACGCAGACATAAAGGCACAGACCGACCATGAACACACACACACACACATATATATATATATATATACACACAGCCATAGATGCAGGCTCACATACACATAATTCACACAGAGATACAGAATCTCACACACGGACTCTCACATCTCCTTATATGCAGGCCGGAGAGCTGCTGTTGCCACTGGCAGTTGGAGTAGACAGGTGCCATGTCTCATTTGGCTACAGAGATGACCGGGCAGCATGCTAAGTGTGCACTATGCTCTGATTTGTCACTTGATGCTTGTCAACTTCTTTATCAGTCCAAGTGATTTCATTCTGTAGTATCTTTGTTAAGTATTAATAATAGAAATGCAGCACAAATACAAGGCCACTTCCTGTCTGCTTAGGATTAGACCCAACTTCTTTCTTTTAACATTAAATTCTGGTCCTTTATTGGCGCTCCTTGACTAATAGCAAGAGAAAATAATTTCTTTAAATGTTGATTATCACCTTAGAAATAAGATCTCTGATCTAAAGTCTAAAGACAGTGAGCAATTTCAGGGTTCATACAAAGTCTTGAAAGTCTGGAAAATGCTTATAACCACTGTGTTTTCATGGTTAGGAATATACTTGAATTTGAATATACTCAACATAATCTGGTGTTTCATCATCTACACAGTCACTCATGTAAACCAAAAATCTTTTAATATTTGAAATGAAACGATATATATGGAGGGAGATATTTGTTTGTTGTGTCCTGGCATTTATAGTAGTAAGTAGTAAGTTTATTCAGTTTATTTAGTATGTGCTGATAAATGCTCTAAGAGTCTGGACATTTTTGGTTTAGGTACCTTGAAAGTGCTTGAATTTTACTTGAATTTAAAGCTGTACGAACCCTGCAATTTATAGCTTGAGCTGCCAGATTTTTATATTTTAATTTTGCACAGGTAAAATAATTGTTGTCTTATCTTCTACAGGAAATGCAAGAGAATGTCAAGAAGTGTAAGAATTTCCTGGCCACACTTATCAAGCTGGCATCTCACAATTCTCCGTCCCCCGAGACTTCCAAGAACGTCAAGGCCCTGGTTCAGGACCTGCTGGTGAGCTTCAGAAACCAACAAACAAACACTGTTCTTACAGACATCATGAAAGCAAGTGTTTTTTGGACACTGTCAGTTACTCTAGTCCAGATCATATTCACTGACATTTTTCAGCATTTTTCTACAAAGAAGAAGAGTGTTTTAAGAACCAAGCTTTTGGAAAGTCTTGACTTGCTTTTTGCGGCTAAATTTACAGAAACTGCCAGTTTCCTGACAGATGCTTCTTTTCTATAGCCAGACTTTTATACAACCACATTTCTTACACATCTGATTGACTGGAACAACAGTGTTTCTTCAGTCATTCTTTTTTAAGTGTGACTTTTCTTGCAGTTTAAAATATATGTAGGAGTAAGTCAAAGGTAACACTTTAATGTGTGGTTGTATTGAATATTCTAAACCTGTAGATGGCAGCATAAAACTCTTTCCAAAACCCTCTATCATGAATTTTCATCTTACACACAGTTAGACACTGATGAGCTGCACCCTGAGGTGCCAAGATGGCAGGAGTTAAGTGGTTGATCATCAGCTCCGGTGATGGGATTTCATCTTGTTTGTGTTCAAGTCACCATGGCGTACTTACCTTACTGTCTGGCTTCTCTTTGTAAAGTGGTGTTTATACTTCACCCTTCACCTAACAGGACGCCAAGATTGAACCGGAGGAGTTCACCAGCCGGCTGCAGACTGAGCTCAAGTCGTCTCCGCAGCCTTACCTGGTGCCCTTTCTCAAGGTGTGGTTCTTGCTTGTAAACCTTTTATTTTAACCTTCTCTGTAAGCTTGCTCCATCAACCTTTAAACATTACTTTACTGGTTTCTACTCTGACTGAGGCAATTTCTCCTGAACCGGATCCCTTACTCTGACCCCTAAACTGCTCCTGAAGCCGGTTCTCTAAACTGGTGGTTTTAAATGGCCTTTCCATACACTTCTCAAAACCTGATTACTAAATTTCTCCCAAAGCTGGTCTTCTAAATTGGTGTTTTAAACTGGCTATCTAACAATTAACCCCAAGCTTGCCATCTACACCTGTCTCATAAAGTAGTCCTCTTTACCAGGGCCCTACATTGACACATTGACAGTTGACTGGGCCCCTTAGCTATTCTCTAAATTGACCCCTAACATAAAATTGTTTCCTGAACTGCTCCGTAACCTGCCCCTTAAATCGTCCCCTAACCTGGCTCCTTAAGCTGGCCCTCTCATGTATTTTCCTAAACTGACCCCCTAAAGTAGTCCTTTCTCTGGCACCAGGGCCAGTTATGGCTTGGCCTGACAGTAGAATGATACACACACACACACACACACACACACACACACACACACACACACACCCCTCTGGCCTGACTTCTGACTGTGTGTGACAGTAGCCCCCGCAGCCGTCCCCGCCAGTAGCCAGCAGGTTTCTCCAGCCAACTGCGATGAGCGTCACATCAAGGCGCCCGACCACCCAACCCGGCCATAAACACATGTTGTCATGCAATGTTAGGTCGCTTACGTCAAAAAATCTGCCTGAAATAGTGTGTATGGAGCAACATCGGCTCCTCAGCTTGGCTGTGACAGTGGGTTATCAGAAATGGCTAATGGACATGTTTCATATATATGCCGTATACAATGTTAAACATACCACAGGTTCATTATCCTGAAATCAAATCAAACAAGTTCACTGTAGAAGTAAACACATGAATCATTGTGTGAAAAATACAGGTATTGTCACATGTCTCAGCAGACATGTTGCAGCTGTGTGTTGTATTTTCTCATACATGTCTGCTTTGCTCTTTGACTATAAACTCTGGCCTCTCTCTGCCCGTCTACAGAAGAGCCTCCCGGCCCTGAGGCTGTCTTTACTGAATAATCAGCAGTCCCTGATCCAGCCCCCGCAGCAGGGATTCAAACCAGCACCCGGCGGCACCCCTCCTGCCATCGCGGCTGGGCCGGCTGTCCGCATACGCCACCCTAACAGCGTCAGCACCACTACGGGTGCCAGTGCTCTGCCTGCCGGGACGCTCGGACATGCAGCTGCCATGGTATGTATGGAGCGGAGCAGCTGGAACAGACTCCAGTGCAGACACAGTTATCACATTGTTTACATTTACAGTTTATATTTGAATTGAATTGAAGTCCAGAGTGGCTCACAGTGATTGCAAGTAGTAGAATAAGCTTCAACTGTTGGATCACCAACGTTACAGTTACATTAAATAAACATTTGTGGATGTGGAAACTGTATCATTGCAGCGAAATATAGCAAATAAAATATTTTATAGTCCAGCACAAGAGCACTTACTAAAAATGAGTAAATGTACACAGAAATGTGTGTGAGGAGGGAGAGGGTAAGAGCTATAGTGGTCAGGTACTAGACGTGACAAATATTTACCCACTATATTCCTACATTCAATAGAGAAGTGCTAGAATGTGATGGATGCAGACCTGCGGGGGGTGGTGGTGGTGTGTGTGTGTGTGTGCATGTGTGTGTGTGCGTGTGCGTGTGTGTGTGTGTGTGTGTGTGTGTCTGTGTGTGTTGATGGGTCTTATACAAGGCTGAATTATCAGGCTGGAGAGTGTCACTGTGCCATGGCTGGGAGGAAGGAGGAGAAGTTTCAGGAAAGTAGGACGTGTTATCTAAAGTTATCCAAACAAGATCATTAAGAGTCCAACCTGGACAGATCTCCATGCAGACACAGGAAGAACATGCAAACTCCACACAGAAACCTTTTCTGTCTTTTGACTTTAATGAGAACAGACACACACACACACACACACACACACACACACACACATCGTAAACCTACACATTCACACCTTGGAGATGCTCATTATGACCAAACTGTACTACTGGCCACTGATCAGAGCAGATGGTGGTCGAGCACTTGGCTCAAGGGCACCTTGTTTATAATTGTTTACTCCTGCCCAGACTTTGACAGCGGATTAGAAGTATCTGTCGCAGGAACTTTATGGTGACACACCAAGGTCATTATCTGCCCTTTTAAATGCTACATATCATGTACACAAGGTGATATATAAATAAAGTTTGTTTATTTGTTTTAGGCTAACAAAATTTCTGACTTCCTGTTACGTATGATAATTAAAAAGATAAAGTAATTATAATGCCCACACACCAGTGCAGGGCTGCAACTAACAGTTCTTTTCATTATTGAGTAATCTGCCGCTTATTTTCTTGATTAGTCGATTAAGCGTTTTGTCTATAAAATGTCAATAAATAGCTAAATATGCCCAAGGTAATGTCTTCAAATGTTTTGTCCAAAGATATTCAGTATACTATCATGTAGTTTGACAAAGAAAAGCATAAAATCTTCACATTTAAGAAGCTGGAACCAGCACGTTTGGCATTTTAGCTTAAAAGAAATGACTAAAAGGATTATTTGATTATCAAAATAGTTGCAGATTTGACTGTCGAATTTTCTGTCGATCAACTAATTGATTAATCGACTAATCATTGCAGTGCTATGCTAATGATAATTATGATTTTATTATTTATTGTCATTATTTATTCTGAAAAATGTACTTCAGTTATTCTGCTTTTCTAATTCAATATATCGTCATTTTAATAATAGTTAGGATGTGAACATTGTACACTTTGGTGAGTCCTAATGGTAGTATCAGAGAGAAACTATCCCCTGCTCTTACATGTTTGACCTGGGGACACAGAGATGTATGGGTTAAATACAGCACATAGACAACTTTCACTTGGATTGTCTCATTTTTCTACAAACAACAAACAAAAACTTATACCATCAGAGTAACTTGATGTTTTATTCACATACAAGTTCTACACATGTGGGCTTTAAGGACACTTTCGTAGGGTACTTTCTGAGACAGGGTTTATACCCCTATCCTCTGGTTAAAAAACACACTCTACTCAACAACCAGGACGGCCACATGACAAATCATAATGTCCACAAACTCAGAAAGGAAACATTTCAAAAGATTCAATTTACATGACAGAAGTGTCCTATTATATTACCAATATTATTGGTATAGCTGCCATGCAGTTTTTAAAATACATTTTGCCAAAACAAAAATCTCCTCTTTATAGAGACAACTCAACATTCAGACATCCAAAACAAATCAGGATTCTTTACCTGATTTATTTCAAACATATGATTCCTTAAATCACTGTACATGGGGCAATGAAACTCATCCTCAAGATCACAAGAAACACATAAACGCTGCTCTTCAGGAATGTCTTGATATATGTACTGTTAACTCAGCACACACTTTGACCAAATCCCCTCCTTCCATTGTTCCCTATAGATCTTTAATAGTTTTTGTTTGACTATATTCATATTCATCTTTTTGGTCAGCCCTTCCCCTGGAAACTGGACAAGTAGTACCCAAGGTTGTGAGCAGTTCATCCAGTGATGGTGTGGGGGTACAGCTGACGTTAGGCCAGGTAACCTGCAGGGTCCAGCACTGGACACCGACAGCCTCACTCAGCTCACATTACCATGCGGCTGTGTGGGTATACTGTATGTGTGTGTGTGCACACGCACGCTGTAAATGATGTGTTCACACAGAGCACAGGCGTCTATGGATGGGTCAAGTGAGGTCAGACTCAGATTGGTCTGGTCCAGGCAGAGGGGTGGGCGAGCTAGAGGGTTCTCTCTTTTTTTTCCTTTTTTTTCCTCTCAGTCTTTCTCTCACTCTCTCGCTTTCCCTCCTCCTTCCTCCTCTCCCTCTCTTCTCTTTCTCACCATTTTCCTCACTAGTTTTTTTTTCTCTCACTTGCTTTCTCTCTTTTCCTCTTTTCCCCCCTCTGCTCTCCCTCCATCTCTTTCCAACAGTTTCTCTCACTGTATCTAACCCCCTCATCGCTCTCTCATCTCCCTCCCTCCCTCCCTCTACCCGTTAACCATTGAAGGGTGAAGCGAGGTAACTAGGTCAGCCCCGGGTCAATTTTAAAGCAATGTGGCGGCCGCAGTCTATGTCCAGAACATGCCTCTGGTCTCTCTCTCTCTCTCTCTCTCTCTCTCTCTCTCTCTCTCTCTCTCTCTCATGCACGCACACACACACACACACACGCATAAAACGCCAACATAAGCTATCACACAAAACATTAGTAAATGATCGCCGCTGGCACATCAACAGTTTGAAACCAGACAGCTAGTTGAATTAGGCTAAAAAAAATCAGCTCTTACCACAGTAGTATGGGTAACCTTTCTTACAGTAGTTTGAAAATTTCTTAAATGCAAATGTCATAAATGTCTTGTAAAGTGTAACCATTGCAACTTAAAGTCTATAGATGTGGAGTTATATAATTTAAGGTTTCTTCTATAATTACACTTACTGCACAAGGTTATACAATTATGCGTATTGATTTTCAAAACGTTATTTTAAATAGGTAAATACAGTGTAACTGGAGATAGCAAGATATGGCATGGGTGTAATGTAATTACGGCTTGTTTTTTATTGCAAGAGATCTTTTTAAAAACAGAATACATAATACATTTGTGAATTTAAAATGTCATTTTTAATTTGGATTTTTTTTAATTACACCGCTAGTTACAATGAAACTTGCTGGACCTTAAACCTCACCAGGGCAAATGATATATAAGGTGAATGGACTTGATAAAACAACAAATGAATGGAGAAAATAAACTAGGCCCCACATGCATGTATCACTGCAGCAATGTGTATAAATGTACAAATGTATAGCCTTATTACATGTGGAGTTATATGTATATTAAGAGGCAACAGTTATAATTTCAACCCTGTTCTTCAAGTAACATAACAATATCAGAACTCCTGAGATAGCTGCAACCTCAAAGGCTACAATACATGTGTGCAGCCATAGTTGCTGCAGTGTGTATGTGTGCTAACATGTTTTGTAGTGTTACCAGCTGCGTAAGTCAAATGTGTGTGGTCTTGACACACATACATATTGAAATATTAGTATGATTACTTTAAACAAACAGCAGACATGATTGGCAGCCAGCTCCAGGCTTAAATTCAGTTTTTCTGAAACCTGCGCAATCACTTTACATATGAATACTGCTTTACACAGAATGAGCATGCCATCCTTACAGCTAATACTAGAAGAGTGGTCTTTTTGACGAATGCTAGCGCTAATGATACCGCTATCAGTCAAAATATACTCTATATCATTTGTTTACAGTAATTATAATAAAATCACTTTGATAATTAATGTTTAAAAGTAGAAGAATAATTTTGAATGTCTTCCCTTTTACCTGCTGATTCCCAAACTTTCTACCTGACTTTTTTCCCCCTCTTAACTGTGTCGCCGGCTGGCCAGAGGTGCTAGCTACCCCCCACCCCCACTCTCGCAGGCCCCTGCAGTGGATCTCTGGGAAAAATGGCCTCTGTCTTTTTTTCAGTAGCTTGAACAGTAATATAGCATGTGTCAGGGAATGGAAAACAAGGCTAAAAAATATGCAGCAAGAAGCAAACTGGTAGAAATGGATGGCTGAGCCTGAGGCCGGGCCTGTGGCTGCTACCAAGGAAGGAAGTGACTCTAATAGCCCAGCACAGCCCCCCGCCCCCCACCCCCTTGCTCCTTCTTCTTCTTCTACCGCTACTACTTCTCCTGCTCCTAAACTACTTTTTCAGTGCGGCCTTGACTTCTTATTGCCTTTGTCTTATCTGGAAAACAAGCAAATGTAGGTCATGTACAGTGACAGAAATCCATCCTCCTCGTGCATTTAAATCGATCTCCACATTCCCAGTGCAGCGTGTAGGGAAAGCCATTGTAGAATTCACCGTCCCTGTATCTATTCTGCATCTCTCCTGCATTACTACTTTTTAATATGTTACAGTAGAATAGAAATCAGTACACAAAACTTAAGTGGCTCTCAGCCAGCTTGTCTCCACATCATTTCTTGCAACTAACTAAGTCTGAAAGGGGAGCAAAAGTTTAATTTCCTCCCAAACAATTCCTCTTGGGGATGGCGTAAAAGTGGAGGATGGAGTTTCATACTTTTGAATCTCCCCTCTCACAAATTGTTTCATTCTTTGAAATACTACAATAAAGTACTTAATCTCTATTTTTTTTGTTTGTTTTTTGGTTCCTCAGGGTGCCAAGACAGCAGGCGCCGTCAGTGGCCAGGTCCGGATGCCCGTGGTGATCACACAGTCTGTCAGAGCGCAAGGTAGGACATCTGCAGGCCTCCTCCAGCCGCTTGTGATTAAATCTCCTGAATTCAATCACATGCGCAGTATCTGCCATTTTTATTTCATGTATTCTTTTGTTCATGTCGCTATCAGAAAAAGATATTTTGAAAGACTAAATTAAGGTTTAGTTAAAGACGAAAGATTTCTGTAAATTTCTGGTGAGTTTGAGTATTTTCATCTTCTGTGTCTCCCTGTAAGGCTGCACGCTTAGGCCAGATATTTCAAGATGTTCAAACTCGGCCTGACTGTCTGGTTAAACAAGGAGCCAGCGAAATAGGTTTAGCGAAGATAGCCATTAGTGAAAGTCTAAATGTTCTCTCAGTAGGCTGTAAGATGTGTAAACAGGCAGGAGCCACAGAGAGAACAGATGTTTTTTTTCCTGTCTGGTTATAAAGCCTTCTCAAACATTTGCGCTGCCGCTTACTCACACTGATTCACAAACACTCTTCCCACAGAAGCCCACAAATATCGCCCCAACACCAACCGGGCGTAACGCTCCCCTAAGAGAGCTGTGTGCTCTCAGGTGGTGTGTGCAATGTGTGTACGTGTTTGTACCTGTTTTTGCTTGTGTGCGTGCGTGTGTGTGTGTGTGTGTGTGTACGATCGGAGGTGCATACAAATTTGATCTGCCCCCTTCCCCAAGATTGCCTGCAGTGAAAGATCTGTAGGTTGTTTTATGCCCATAAATTGGAATGCGGGGATAGTTCTAAAAATACTTTTCTGTGCCTCTTGGCTAGGAACATGCCTGTTAAAATCAAGTTTAAATTCACTCTGGCAGTCCTTGTGCCTCTCTGGAAAACGTGTCTCGGAGCAGGATGCGGTTTAGGAGTGTAAGGAGAGCCGGTGAAGCGCAGTGGTATTGACAGAGCGACGCTCTCCGCACCAACCTGGGGAGAGCGACAGTACCGCTCCCCCACTCCCCCCTCCATCAACCCCTGCGAGGATGACAGACACAGTTGAAGGTAGTCGTTAGACAGGAGGATATTTGACGCAGATAGAAAGGGACACTTCAATGATAACATTACTCCTTTTCTGTTTTGTTTAGCGTTTTTCTTCTTTGTTTTTTTTTTCTTCCTCCTTTGCTTAACAGGCACAATGGGGAAGGGAGCCATCATCCAAGCAGGCAAAAGTCCCGTGGGCTTGGCTGTTCAGATCTCTGGGAATCAGAAAAACAAGCTCAACGACCCCGGAGGAGGTTCTTTCAGGTACAACTCTTCTTGCCAGGAGAGCCACCGTAGAGTGCCTGCTGTTCCCAGCAGTCGTCACATGGGGGCAGCATTTCACTAAGATGCCTCCATATGACTATAGGCTACACTCTCAGCTAAGGCTATGAGTGTTTATCCCAGTTGCCTGGCCACCTGGCTGCCTGCCTGCCTGCCCGGCTGCCAGGCTGGTTGATCGGTGGTCCTTTCTCTCTGCGCCCACCACATAGCAACACACTGCCAGCCAATAGATCACCCTCGCGATCGCCCTCCTTGTGTCAGTGTCACAACTCATCGACAGGATTACAAATGAGCCAAATCTTAATTTAGAAATAAGGTAATTGTGTCCAGATGGTTGGAATTTCTGGATGCGGTTCTGAAAATACCTTTTGGTTAAGTCAAACATACGGTATTTAGCCCGCAGCTTTGCTCTCTCTCTCTCTCTCTCTCTCTCTCTCTGGTCTTGTCTCTGCTTCAGCTGGGCTTTTGTCTCAAAACATAAAAGGTTCATCGCCCACATGCTGCCCTTTGTGGTCCATGTTTTGTGTGAATCTTTGTGTATTTGTGTTTGTCTGCGTTTGTGCAGTATATACGTATATAAGTGTGTATGTATATGTTTGCATATATGCATCTCTGTCTCTGTGTTTGTTTGTGTTTGTGTCCCCGCTTGGGTGCACATGAACATATGTGTGTATCCTAAAGATCTAAGAATGCTGTTTATGTGTGTGTATCAAATGTGTGTATGCATGTTTGTATTGACAGGCGCAGGGGGTTTAGGATTGCCCTGGTGTGACCGGGCCGGGGCAAGAAGAGTCTGGGTCACATGGGCCAACGGGTTCATGGTAATGGCTCCCATCTCCTGAGGGGAAAGGCAGCGCCCAAGGCTCTGATTGATAAACCAATAAATCTTTAGCTGCGTTGGTAATTAAGCTGTCAGGCTTGCTTGTTACTGACGACCTTTTTCCCCCTGTGGTGATCACAGTGGCCCTCCACACACAAACGCACTGGTTTCAACATAAGCCCAATAACGCACAGCACCACTGTCATGCGAGGAGCCTGCCACTGACGTTTTGTAGCATATTTTCCTTTTATCCAGGTCAGGTGATAGTAAGTCTGCTAACACCATTCTTGCTCCTGATTATGTGTTTGTCTCTACATGCAGGTAGTTTCTTTTCTTCTGACAACACGCTCTTGCTGAACTTCCTCGCATTGTTAAATGAAAGCAAATATGAGGTTGCTGAGGCTGATATTGATTTTAATGTTTAATGAGTGATGGACCTCTCATTATCTTTATCTCTCATTTGTTTTTTCACTCTTCTTCAGTCAGTGTCAGGCATTTTCTGAGTGTCTTGGAAACTGCTATACAGATTTTACAGTTTTTGCTATCATCTT
This sequence comes from Macquaria ambigua, assembly GCA_008360985.2. Taxonomy (NCBI): domain Eukaryota; kingdom Metazoa; phylum Chordata; class Actinopteri; order Centrarchiformes; family Percichthyidae; genus Macquaria; species Macquaria ambigua. The sequence continues at coordinate 228,523 of VMKM01000610.1, read as the reverse complement.
TATTCTTAGTATAAACTGCAAACAGTGTGCATTAAACTCTTTACTTGTTAAGGTTTCAGCCGGACCTTAGTTGGTTACTGAATATCTGAAACTTCTCAGTCATATTCATGGTTTATTGTTTGCTGTCATTTCTCTCACCTGAGGATACAAACATGTTGGGACAGAGCCAAAGGCAGTCCGTCGGACGCCATTGTGTCTTCACACCACATCCAGAAACCTGCAACATGAACAGAATCACTTGACCTGTGAACAGAGGTGGTCGCGGTGTTTCCTGTAAATCACAATGGGAAAAAAATAGAAGTTGTATTTGCTTTACAAGTTGTTTAAAGTTCCCTGTGAGTTTCTACTAAGTTTGGTCTTTAAAACTCACAACATGCCATTAGCATAATATCGTCAAGTCAGGTCAGATTTATTCATTTATGAAGTACTTAGAAATCAACAAAGGCTTAAGATAAGAGAGGAGCAAAAGGTTGTAAGAAAGAAAAAGAAATCCACTGAGTGCGGCTGGCCTGGTCAGTCAGCATCCTCCAGTCTCTCGCCCATCCAGCCTGCACCGTGTTCAGCTGTAGTCGGGGACTGATGTGTGTATGGCTGTCACTCTGAGCCACTGGTCCCAGCGGGCCAGCTGTAGCACAAACACACACATACACACTGCAGGGCTTGTGGGGTTTCCAGTGCAGCTACAGCCTTCTGTGTAAGGGCTTGTGTGTGTGTGTGTGTGTGTGTGTGTGTGTGTGTGTGTAGTTTACAGTACAGAGTGAAAGCAGCTGTCTCTGTGCCCCCCTCCTCTCCTCCTCATCTCTCTGTAAACACTCGACATCCGTTGTAATCACAGGCGAGCCAGCCGAGGCCCTCAGCCCTCTGCCAACCTCCGAGCTCAGCCTCAGCCCATCAAATCCAACCCTGTCCTACATGGTGGACACACATCCGGGCGCATAAACACACAAACACTAGTTGCATAGGAAAAGACACACAGATACACGTGCAAAATAAGGAACAAAAGCGTTCACCAATCACTGTTGCCAGTGGATTTAAAAGTCCACCAGCTCTTTTCCATCATTTACCAGCAAAGTGAGTTCATTCTGTCTTTGTGGTTACATCCTTTGTTGCTCTATAAATTGCTATGTGATGTGCCTGTTTTGCTAAAAAAAAAAAAAAAGGCTTTATAAATACATTTGACTCAATTAGAACTTAAAAGTGACCTCCCAAAAATTGTTGATGCAGAGACTTGGAAGCACAAGAAGCCACAAGATTAGATTATGTTCAGATTGGGTGCTGTGCCACTGTGAAGATGCTCCAAAACATCCATGAAGAAAACGGTGGCACGCCAAAACGCTTAAAGGAAAAACAGGAAAGTCTGGAATGCTAATATATTTTTGTTGACAGCCACATCAAACCAAGGTATTTTGACATACAGTGCGCCTTCATCAGAACAATGTTTGAATAATTGTGAATAAGTACAGCTTGAGTGTGGGTGGTCCATTTAATTAAGTTACTGACCTAAACATCTAGCAACATTCAGCTTGTTGCTGGGTTTATTGGCCCCTCTTGTGCCACCACTGCCACCAGTGCTGTCATCCATTTGGGTCATGAACACATATCCCATCAGCTGCCCGGTGAACCTCCAAGCTGCTTTGTGGGGAATACTTCTCCAGTGGTCCGTGTCTCTCAGTGTGGGCGCAACAAGCCTGCATGGCCTGGGTTTTAGTCACAGGGATCAATCAGGGCCCCCTGCCTGGCAACAGAGACCTTTATCCATGGGGGTGGGGGTTTGGTGTGATGGTGGTGATGGTGGGGTGGAGGGTGGGGGTGGGGGTGCAGGAGATCTTGATGCACCCCCATTTATCCACACACTCACACTCACACACACACAACCTCTAAATGGCAATGCAATCCTCTCACCACCTATGGCGTGCCCTCTCTGAAACACAAGCTTGATATGGAAACGACATGCATATGTATTCATGTGACCGCCGGCTCCATGTCCCCGAGCCAACCCGAACCAATAACTGAGAGGCTGCTCTTTAGCGTCTGTGGAAGCTAATTACATCTCTGCTTTATTAGTGCAGAGGTATAGCTGGGAATATTTTCCCTCCTTTTAATGTCAGACCTGTCTTTGGCATTCTCATTTGATTTGAGCCCCGGTGATCCGAAAAAGAAATGAGACCATCCAAGAAAAAGAAACACTCATAATATTACCAGCCTTCTTGGATACTGGGTGATGTTTTAGGTACCTATACAGTGGTTGCCAGTGCTGTAATACCCCTGCCTTATATTACTGCTGACGTTTTTATATGTTACCCAATAGATTCAACACTACTTATACTTGCACTGTAAATTCTGACTGGTAAATGAAGCTTACTTTCATCTCAGACTACTTCCATGGCTTCATGTAAGCTAAACTTATTGTTTAATATAGAGAACTTTACTTTATTGTAGCTTATTTCCTATTTTATCAGGGTTATTTCTATAGGAACAGATAACTAGAGGCCACATAACAAAATTATAAATTCACTTTAATGTTTATGTTTTTTTAATATGGATACATACATAAGCATATGATATCCGCTAAATAGACTAATGCCACATATTGTAACATGTACAGTATTACCGAAGCCAGTTTGTAGGAAACACACATTTTAATACAGTTAATAGACTTTCTTGGAGTGTGTTATACCCGCCACGGTAAAGATGTAGTGAAGTTAACTTTGTTCTCATTAGTATTTGTCTCATTATTTGAAAAAAAAAAAAAGATTAAATTACTTAGCTACCAAGCTAGCAATGCTTCAGATTTCAATTTACAACCCTTGAGGTGAATAATCTGTCCAACCAGGTCATATCTGACAGAAAGAATGAATTACCACTTAAATATTTACGTGTATATAAATAGCATGCAATTCATGTATGATTTATATAAAAGTCGCATACCTCACTTTACCGAGATAATCTAATCTAACCTGTTGTGTTGTCTTCTGCCAACATCAGAATTCCAGGCGCCTTGCTCGGCTTTGCATGGCACATAAGTAAGAGAGCATCTGTCTGTCTGAAAAGAGACAGATTTTTGTTCAACAGATATACTGTATGTTGTAAAGCTTTTTCATTATAGATTATCATATTGTTAAATGGTAGCCTAACTGTGCATTTGTCCACAGTGTGTTTCACTTGTTGTCACCATTGCTTAACATGTGAAAATGAAAAATATGTATCACAGCATCATGGTGTACTTCAGTAAGGCCAAGTCATGTGCTGAACTACTGGCTTCATAAAAACACAACTGTTATATTCTATGGGCGGTTGTTGTGTAGGGTTTCTCCTCTTTACACAGCTGGTTGTCAATAGAGTGTTACACAGATGATAAGGTCATCTACCTGACGGGTACATATAACCTGACTACATATATCGTTTTAAGTGGTGGAAGTAGCAGCGTTTCTTCTTTACCTGAGTGAACATGGCCTCAGGCGTGTTTCTTTTTAGGACAGGTCAAGTTATCCATGAGGACGTGATGAAGAAAGGTGCACAGCCTGAGGTGCAGCACAGGGTATAATCCTTTGTATCCATGCTTGTGTTGTTGTGTGGATTCTTTCTGTGGAGGCATAATTAGTGCTGGAGGAGAGGAGGAAAAGAGGAGAGAAGGTAGAGGTGTGTGAGGTTCAGGGAGATGCTCTAATCGTCTTTGTCAACCTCCTGCTGTGGTGTCAAGTTTCATATCGGCTCTCTGTGGCCGCACCGAGGAGCAGGAGGGCCTCGGCGGGGTGGAGTTGGCTGACGGTGTGTGCCCACACGCGGCCGCGCATACACAAAAGTACAGCAACACACGCACAAGCTCTGTCGCAACCAACATCGTTGGCATGAACGTAAATGACTGTGGAGGTGAGCCAGTGAGTGGCGAGAGGCCACTCTGTGTGTGTTCTGTGGTTCTTTATTCCCTCCGTCAAAGCAACTCAGAAAATCCGCTGCTCGCTCTGGGCCAGTCCTGTAAGCACAACACGTCACCGCTCAGCTAATTCAGGCCAGAATCAGGATCATTACTTGCCAAGTACAATAATTGTAGGGGAATTTGTCTCGGTGACAACACACAAAGAAAGTTACAGCCTTTAAAGGATGTTGGGACCTCAATGGCTGTCAAACGCAATGACCCAAACACAAATCCTGCGTGTTTATCCCCTTCTATGTCTCTGCTAATATGTAATATCATGTAAACAATGTGCAGTCAGCATTAGGCCTGTGAGAAATGACCAGCACATCAAGAAAATACAAAGAAAAGTGTGGCAAAGCGGTGTGCAAATAGAGTTTGTTGACATTCGAATATAGCCAGATTCATCACAGCTCCGTGCCAATCCTCAGGAGCATCCTTACCGAGCTAAACTCCGTCCAAACGCTCTTCATCTCCCTGCCTCACAGAGCGCCGACACAAATAGACCCCGGAATGGGAATTCGGTGCCATTATGACCAAATCTTAGCACTCTGTAACAAAATGAATGCATATTGTTATCCAAGGAAATATTCATGAATAAAAGCAGGATCTCTGAACATATTTTGATAATGTTAGGACATGAATTCTGATAGTAAGTAAAGGTAAGGGTTTGTGTTAAAGGCTATTCCTCCTCCTTTTTCTACAGTGAATGGAGCAGAATTGTCCCTTTTCTCCTTTGAATTTTTTGCTTTTTTTCTTAAATGTTGTAATGACCATTTCCCCCTGCACTACAGCCTTTGTTTCTTCTAACAGTGGAGGGTTTAGACAGAAGGAGACCGTGTAGACAGACCAGCCAGTAGGAGTCGCTAATGCTGCAGCAAGCAAACGATCCCTAAAGACAGCTTCCCAAGTGGGCCTTTCCCCTGCGCTATCCGGGCACCCTAATCAGTGTGGGAGCTTCACTGAATTTAGTAACTTTACCTTTAGTTCACCTTGAACAGGTGCAGATTTGTACAAAAAATACCATGTACCTCTCCTGTACGTCTATTTTGGAGGCTTTTGTTTCACAGTCAAGGTGTGTTAAAACTTCAAAATCTGTAATCCTAACCAGATAAGGGACATCAAATGTGCCACAGTGCAATGCATATGTTTCTATTTGGGGGGGTTCATAAAAGATTTGTTTACTTAATCAATATCTGCACACATTATTGAATCCTAACCACCACTGAATCACTTAATAGACTTAGGCTGTGCCTTCCCTTGCAGAAGACATCATTTAGTTGGAATTTTAATGGATCTTAAACTAGAAGTATTTTGCTAATCTCCCATGTCTCATGTTGCAGGGATGACGATGACATCAATGACGTAGCCTCCATGGCCGGGGTGAACCTGAACGAGGAGAGTGCGAGAATACTCGCCACCAACTCTGAACTAGTGGGAACGCAGATCCGCTCGTGTAAAGATGAGGCCTTCCTCCACCCGGGACTGCTCCATCGACGAATTCTGGAAACAGGTAAGATAAGTGTGCCTCGCCCCGTCTTGCGATGTAGCAATGTCGAGACTTATAAACATATAACTCTAAGCCCAGCTTAGACCACAGATTCGCATCGAGGTGATTTGAAACTTGCGCCGGGTCTGCAACGTTCTGATACCTGCCAGTTTACACCAATGCGACTAGACGAGATGGTGTATCGTTTCCATAGCAACGACTCTGTAATTTTCAGGCTTTTTTGGAGCTGGATATAAATTGTAGCGTCTTAAAACATGAATGAGGATAGTGATAGTGAGTTGCATTTCTAGTCTTTATAAAATGGCGAAAACATAAAACAATGAGAGGGTCGAGATGACCAGCTCACTTCGCTACGAGCTGATTGGCTTTTGAAACAGGTGACTTACGTTCTAAAACCAGCTGCTGGCAATTTGACAAGCTGAGTCGCAGGCGACGCCATCAGCCGGCTTGAGTCGAGCTGAGACGGTTTTGTCTCATTGCGAATCTTTGGTCTGAACTTAGCTGCAGTGGGAGCATGCTAGTCTTTCAGACATCAAGTGGTTATATAATAGCAGCAGGAAAAATCTTAATTTTATATCAATTTGCCCCCTTCCTTCCACTCTAAACAACAACTCAAAGCTAAAAATCCAGGCTGTAGTAGTGATGAAATCACTATCTGTTGTCTTTTGTGTTAGGAACACGTTGTTTCTGTATTTATAGTGTCATCACTAAAGACAGTTATGATTTTCTCTCCTTCAGTGGTTCAGACTAAGCCTTTTTTGTTTGGCCTCGGTTTAAATTTGATACACTTAACAATTCTTTCACCTCCTTTAATGAATTCTTCAGTGGCTGTCTGAACTCACTGGACCCCAGGCACACACATAAATACTTTATGGGTTTGTCTTTTGAAGGCTGGCTGTCAGATTGTCCTCTGGACTAAAGGAACCGAGTTTAGAGGAATGAGACTTGGCAGCGAGATTTTGATTCTTTCTCTCTTTTTAGTGGATCTCGACACTCTGGTAGCCCACAGTACTGCGTGTGCTAATCGATACAGGCGGAGAGGTCTTGGTTTGTTTGCAGCATCACATGAGAGTGATAGTGTCTTCATTACCTCTTTTTGCTACCGGCAGTCAATTTTATTGCTTGAAATATACTTTAGGCTCTCGCTGCACAGTGAAACCTGTGAAAACGTATAATGAGCGTTATTACTCAGAATAAAACTGTGCCTAGCGTCTTGCTCCTGTGCATCAGATCAAAAAACACACAGCGTAATTCCACGTGACGGGGAGTCTAGCGCCCTCATCTTGTTTTATATCAATTAAAGTATCTTTAGTGTAGCACGGAGGCCTGCAGGTCATGTTTCATTACGTGGACTCTTGGCATGGTTGTTATTCCGTCACCTTGGGGCTGAGGGGTTGTTTAAAAATATAAATCTTTCCTCAGGGGGGGCACGCAGCATGATACAGGGCAGGAGGCTAGGGAGCCCCCTGCTGGGGAAGTGGCACTTATGCAGCTTTGTTGTGTCAGTGATTGGCCTCTCCAAGCTCTCAGCTGACAGCAGTCCGAGGGAGGCTCCCCCGGCCTGCCAGCTCCACTCAATCAGAAAGCCTCGGCTGCTCCTCTTTACTGTACAAGCACCAAGTTCGACTCTGCTCTGCCTTCTCATTTATGGTTGAACATCCCGCTAAAACTTCTCCATGACCTTTCCTGCCTTCTGGTTGCCCCCACACAAAGATGGGTTCCAGCATCTTTTTTTTCTTTGTTACTTTTTTATTTTTAAATCAGTGGAGACATCCTGATTCCTCTTTCTTTATTCTCCCTTTATTTTTCTTCTTTTTTGAAGACTGATTCCAGGAGAGGATGTTGGCTGCCTCTTCTTTATTTTCCTCTTTATGTCTCTGTCTCATTTCCTCTCCTCTCCTATTTATCCCCTCCAAACAAACACTTGTGCCGCCCTCCTCTCCCAAACCTCTCTCTCCCTCCCGTCATAACTCTTCAGGCTGGTCCTTGAGCTGGGGAGTGGGGGGCAGTTTCATTTGTGAAGCTGCAAACCCCCCCCCCCCCTCAAAGCTCCTCAAAGTAATGATAGTCCACTGATACCTTAAACGTCCACACACACACACACACGCACTCGTGCACATACATGCACATGGGCTTATCCCATAAACTTACACATGTGGACAGACTGAGGGGACATTGGTACACAGAGCAGAATAAGACCTGAAAATATATTAAAATAAGCATTCGTGCGTGGAGTATTACCTCAGTATCATTCCCAAATATATCTTTATAGCACAATGTTAATGGCTGAAGAGAAACAATAGCATTGACACAAAAAATGGTTTATTCTGATTGGATGCTATGCGTTCTCAAGAATAATTTCCTGCAACTTGAACATGATTCACTGTCAGTTTTACCATGAAACTAGCATGACCAGCTACTGAAGAAAACACTGGTCCGCCTTCCAACTGTAAGACATGAGCTTTGATATCTCTCTCTTGACGTCAGAAATAGCGGAGTGTGTTTAACCATTAAACAACGTGTCTCTGCTCCAATTTGTGCACAATGGCACGATCTACTAATATAATAATTACCAGTACAGCTATTAAACTACAGTATCTAACCCAGTTTAGCTTGTTAGCTTCTTTAAAAAGCACATCACAGCCAAGGAATGATGCAGTCGCTTACGTTTCACTTTGCTTGACACGAATGTTAGCTGCTTGAACCATCATTGGAACAGCCTTTTTTTCACCATGCTGTTGCATTTTTCCCTTTTACTGCACTTTTTTTGTTTTTTTAAATTTGTCTTGAATGCAGTTCCTGTTGGCAAGTCAAGATAAATTAATTTATGCACAAACCCTTTAAAACCCTTAAATAAAAACACAGTAAATATAGAATATCAAAAAATAAAACATTTTACGCTTTAGAAATGCGACAGTCTCTGGATATTGTTAAGCTGTCAAGGCTGACACGTCTTAAATGTTGCATGGATGTCAGGAATATTGCATTGGTTGCAAATGGTTGTTGGTCCCTATTTCAAACTGCTCAGGGAAGGCTATGTCAGGGTGCTTGATAGGAGACTCTGGCTGGTTAAGAAACCTCCGGTTCAACAATTACAATGTGGAATTTACTCCAGGTCACAGAACACTACACCAACTTTTAACCCTATCACTGATCAGCAAGGGGTCATTATAATTTGCTAATAAGGTCTATGTGTGTTTTGTAGATCTAGAAAAAGCTTATGACCAGGTTCGGCTATGTGAGTATGGTGTCCAGTGGTTGCTTTTGTGGGCCATTTGTTCCCTGTACATCATGAGCAAAAGCTGTGTTCTTATTGGTGGCATCACGTCAAGCACGTTTAAGAAGCGTGTGACCTGTAACAAGGATATAACTTGGTGCGATGGCATCTCTGCTATTTTAGGATGGAGTGGTCCTTGTTGCTTTACTGGACCTTGACTCCTGATGTGCAGTGGAAAAGATTTCAGTTGACTTTATGGTGATCGGGATGAAGATCAGCACCTGCAAGTCAGAGATCATGAACAGGTGAATTTCTCACTTCAGATGAGGGGGAGCAGCTGCCCCAAGAGGAGTTCAAGTATCTCAGGGTCTTGGGTTATTATGCGTTTGTGGGCAGAGAAAAGAAAGGATCACATAGTCGCAGGTTTTACAGATATAAACTAGTATAGATGGGTCATTCAGAACCTTTTCCATGTTCACTGCCAGCTACTTTTTCAGGGGGATCCTTGTTGCTATGGATACCATTCAGTTCTATACTAAATAGATACTCAATTTACCAGGCCTCAATGCAGATTGTGTCTCTCCATTGGATTTCTTTATGTTGTCTGTTTTATTGAAAGTGATGAACAAATGGCTACAACATAAAACTGTATGTGTATGTGTTATCTAACATTAGCCAATCTTGTATGATGTGAAGAGACTGCACATGCAAAAAGGAGCGGATGCATACGCAGATAGCAAATGGACATGTGTAGTTCTCCATACTACGTGTTCCACACATGAATCTCAAAAGTCAAAATGCACTGTCTGGGCGAGCTCTTTGTGCAAGTTTAAAGGCACCTTTGTGTCTTTATATTCCTTTAAAGAGGAATTATGAAGACATAGATAGAGACAGATCTCAAACATACAAAGAGTCCACTAGCAACTCTACGAGGCTGCACAGCGGCTAACGTCAGCATGCTAACATGCTCACAATGACAATGCTAACATGCTTGTGGTTAGCAGGTATAATGTTTACCATGTTCACCATCCTATGCTGTGTCTTAATTCGGATACTTCCGTTAGTAGACTACCATGTAGTACACTGTGTACACTATGTACTTACTTGCATAGTGCATGAATTTTGACAGGGTAGTGTTGTCTCAAACACGGCCATTGTGTACCGGAAATGACGATGGCAATGTTTGACCACTTCTTCTTCTTCTTTTTAATGGCGAATTGCAACCGGGTGGCCGCCAACATTTGACTGCGACTGTTGCCCGCCAAAATATCTGCCAGCTTGTTTGCTCACTTGACATCAATTCAATTTTATTAAAAATGAATAAAAAACGCATGTGCTTTTACTTTTAGTGAGGCGTTCACCGTAACAATTGCAACCGTGGTCGCCATTTTTATAGGTATGTGGTCCCTGCCCTTCCGCTACGTAGCCAAGATGGCGACCATTGAGGGTGAGAAGTGTCCAGCGTTCCACACTCAACTTTCTGACCGTTATGAGTACATCATCCACAAACTCATAGTGCACTGCATTTTGCCATAATTGTCAGTGTGAACGCACTTATGCCCTTAAAATGGCAAGTGTGAGTACGGAAGAATGCGAATTGAGACACAGCATTAGTTTATTGTGTTAGCATGCTAATATTTGCTAATTAGCACTAAACACAAAGTACAGTTTATGCTGATGAATGTAACTAGTTTTGCTGGTATTTGGACATATACAAATGTTTACCTGATGGTGGTGCTAGATTAAAAGTCAGGGGATCTGCACCAAATTTCATGGTAATTTATCCAATAGTTCTTGAGACACTTCACTCAAAACCACAAATGTGAACCTCATGGGGGCGCTAGAGGAAAAGTTAAAGGATTACCAAATTCATTAGGACACACTGTCTGGATATCTGCACCAAATTTGATGACATTCCATCCAATAGTATAATAACTGAAAAAATGCAAAATGTCCACCCGACTGGAGATGTTACAATCTTTGGGGCACGTTATCCCTGTTATCCGTCTTTCATGTAGAAATTAAGCAAAATGTTAAAGCTGTCCAGTTCATTAGTCTGTTTCTAGCTGTGTTATAGGCCCTTTTCCCCCCTAGGTGAATAACACTGATTTGTATCAGTACATGTTGAAGCAGTTGAGCAGTTGTTTTTGCTCACAGAAATGTGGCTCTCTGGCTAAGTCTTAAACTTTCTCTGAAATATTAATGTCCCTGAAAGATCTTATTTTTTAGGAAGCAGAAGCCTGTTAGTGTTTTTCTTTGACCTTGTGACATTGCCACATGTATTGCCACTGTAATTATAAGGCTAACAGAGCTCCCTCCATCCATTTCAAAGCTCGAGCGGGTGAGGAGTATATGTATTGTTCAGCTGATTTAAATAATTGGTGTGGTTTACTTAAAAGGGTGCCAGAGAGAAAATTATGGTAATGGAATAATTTAAAAGGAAGTTGGAAAGAGATAGTAACCCTACCAAAGTCTGTCCTCCTCTCTTTTGTTATGACTTCAGATGAGTTTTGCTCCAAGGAAACTAAATTATCCTTCTCCTACGAAAAGAGTCGTTTACACACTCGAAGGAGCTTAGCTAGTAAAGCCACTCTGAAATTTGCACTAAGACTGTGAAACAAATTAACTTTTAACTGTGTGATGAGTCCTATTTCTGGGAGTTAATTGCACGTACTAATCCAGACAGTTGTTCTGTGTGAATGTGTGTATGAGTACAGTAGGTGTGTATGTATGTGTATGTGTGGAGGTACTGAATGAAAGTTGTGGTCCTCTGTTTTATGAGTTGTTTGGTTGTGTGTGTTTTTTGTAGTGAAACAATTACCTCCTACGTGCTTAGCTGTTGTTTTTCTCAAAAGGGCAAATCGTGGAAGCAAGTGAAGTGATGATAAAACAATCACTTTCAATGTGTTTATCCCTTTAGTAAATTAAAAGTGAGAATAAAGGTTATATTGTATACATCTCCCAGATGGTAAAGTGGAAGATCAACATTTTAATTGCGACAGAGTCAGTGAGGTGAATGTGAAATCTGGTTTTAATTATGACAAACAAAAGCACTAACTCTACCTGTCGTGTGAGAAAGAGGTCTCGAATTAATATTAATGATATACTGACCACAAAAGTTTCATCTTGTCCTAAAAGTATGTGTGTGTGTGTGTGTGTTTGTATCCTTCACAGCTAAGAAGTTTGGAGTCACAGAGGTCCCTATGGAGGCAGTGACATTCATCTCACACGCCACACAGTCACGACTTCGTACTGTGGTAGAAAAAGTTTCTGCAATCGCACAGCACCGACTGGACTCCTGTAAGGTAGGAAGGATGCAAACGCACATACCCACACACACACACACACACACACACAAAGTAGTGTTGTCAGAGCTAATGAAATTACTGTTCATTCAATGCAATTTTTAAGCCTAATCTATTTCAAATCAGTTTTTTTATTTGTAACTCACTGCGCAGATAAGCCAGCTTTTGAATTCCCTACCACATTTTTTAAAGCTGCTTAGCCTACTAGCTGACGTACAGCTGACACTGGGAAAAATCAAGTATTCGATCTGTTCACTGAATTTTTAAAACGCAGCTGCTTTATTTTGTTAGCTTGTCACTGACGTGAGGCAGTTGAGGCACCACGAATGAACAAAACACGGTCAGACTGGATTTTACCTGCCGAAATTAGCTTGTATGCTGAGGCAGAAGGCAGGTGCGCAGGATAAAGTTGAAAATGATACAGTGTTTTATGGAAATCTCATTACCCTCAATTAAAGCCCTTGTACTCACTTCAGCCAATCAGCAACCTTCCCTCTCTGCTGCTTGTACTACTTCGGGCGGCCACGGCTCATTAATTGCAGAGTTGGAGGTTCGATCCCCGACTCCTCCTGTCCACATGTCGAAGTGTCCTTGAGCAAGACCTGATGGACAGGCCGGCGCCTTACATGGCAGCTCCGCCGCCATCAGTGTGTGACTGTGAGGGGGTGAATGAGAGGCAAAAATTGTAAAGCGCTTTGTTCGTTAAGTTACAAAAGTGCTATATGAGTGCAGTCCATTATACCATTTATTTAGCAATACATAACATAAACAAGTATAAAAACAACCAGAGTTTCCTGAATCAGAAAGTGAGGTCACTCCCACCTCTCTCTCAAACTGGCTGGACACTGCGATTTTGTAGGTCAAAGTTCAATCAGATTGAACTATGCACAAAGCGAACAAGGTGGGGTCAGTTTGTCTGGTGTGACCTCAGCCACAGGGTATTTTAAGAGGCTGTGTGGGATGGGTTCGAATTAACGTGTTAGTTTGAATTCGTTCGAACCTGATTGGATCTTAACAACACCACCAACATCAGTTGAAATACTTGTAATTTATGTTTCTACTTTCAAATCGTAGAAAGCATCAATAAATAGATAGATGAGTATCGTTTATCTGTAACAAAATTGATCAAATCCTAATGACACCCGTCCCTAGCATGCAACCAGCACAGCTTTATTTGAGCGTTGTCACGACATATTGAAGCCGCCATTCTGTTTGGATTAACAAGAGAGCTGGGAAAGAAACTTAATCAGGACATTCAAGCACACACATTTAAATACACAAACTGGAATATGGACGTGCTTGCATGCTCCAACATTCCCACACAGCCACACGGTGGCATGAATGCAAATGTACTTTTATCTGTCTCATAACTCATAAACTCACAGACAAAAATGCAAGTGTACCACTAACATAAACACATAAAAGTTAATATGGGAAATCTTTTTTTACCCTTAAGTTGATAAACAGGAGAGCTCCGACTTTTCAGTCTGTCAGCCAAAACTTGAGGTATAAAAGAACTTGTAAGTGCTCGCTTGCGTACACCTGCATACTTTTCTCGTTATTGGTGACTTTATCCCTCGTAGCCCTTGAATGTAACTATATCACCACATTTAATTGGTGTACATTAAAGCACAAATCCATTCGCGACTACAAGCCTAAATCTTGGCATTGTTGGGAGAACTGGGGGGAAACTTTGAAAATGTGTTTTTCCTGACACCAAGAAGGGAGGAAGAGGAGGAGGAGGGAGGAAGAGCGTCGCTACAGCTGTCCCCATCTTGTTTTGCGCTTCTTCTTCTATTCCTTCGTTCTTTTCCTTTTTTGTGGTTTTGTAAATGAGGTGTGTGTGTGTGAGAGAGAGGCATGAAGCTCTGTGAAGCCACTCTGTTGACATCAGCGGAAAAAATAAGAAAAAAAGAAGAAGAAGAGAAAAGACCAAAAGACGAAAGCGGCCTTAAAGAGCAACCGGGCTTCGGCAGCGGCGGCAGGAGCTACGGCAAGAGTGCAGGCTCAGCGCTGCAACAAAGAGGAGGGAGGCTGGATGAGAGGGAGAGAGAAAGAGGGAGGGTGGAAGGGTGGAGGGGTGCTGGCGATGAGCCTCCTCTGATGTATCTTTGTGCTCGGTGGCACCCAGCTTCTCTCATCCACTCATGGAAACACACACACAGACCTGACACACACACACACACACACACACACACACACACACAAAGAGAGTGATATAGAAATCAAGTGCAAGGAGGAGAACAGAGCTGCATAGGAGACACGCAGACATACACACACACAAACATGTGAAATAAGCAATTATCCTATTAACTTTTGATGACCTAAAAAAGTTGTTTTCACACACACACTTCCATTTCCCAAGTGGGAGGTGATGCAAAGAGAAGCGCCGTCTGTAAATAAAAATTAAAAAAAGTTAGTGTGTTCAAGTCTGTTGTCGAGATCAGATGGGTGGTGTTCCAGATGAGCTGTGTCTTAAAGTTGGTTTAACCAAATGTGCATTTAAAGATGAAGGTGTTTGTTATGCCTCTGACGTATTAATGTAATGTTTTTATTGTAATCATAGATTTTAATGGTGATGGTAGTCTGTAATGCTCGTTTTGTGTGGGAGCTGTATCACCATATTTTTTTAAGGATGTTGCGTTTAATCAGGTAGAGCTAAAGTAACAGATGTGCAGTGGCTAGGACACAGAGGGCACTTGCACCACAGTTACAGTAAATGCATATGATAAATCACACCTGGACCAAGTGTTTTATTAATTTGGTATCAGAAAAATCTTTTCCCATAATATGCACGCACAATTATTTATTAATCACTCTTAACTTATAATGAGGACTGACCCAGGCATCGTCTCAAGCACACTTAATTATGATCACACACATCTTGTAAAACTTTTTTTTTCTCTACCTGTCTGGCTTTCTCTCCTCTCTGTCTCACGTTGGGCCTCCTCTTATAGCTCAGTAGCTGCTTTTTTGGCATGCCAGTGTTTCCTTATATTATCAAAACAGAAAGTGACCTGATTACTTACATTCACTGTGGAATAGTGCTGAAACGAGTAGTTGATTAATCTATGAGAGACAGAAAATGTATTGGCAACAATTTTATAATCACTAACTCTTTTTTTGGGGTACTTTTTCAAGCAAAATGGCCCAAAAATTGCTGGTTCCAGCTTCTCAGTGTTAGGATTTGCTGCTTTTCTCTGTTCTGTATCATTTTAAATTGAGTGTCTTTGGGTTTTGGCCATACAAAAGAAGTAAGACATCTGACAAATTGTCCCGGGATTCACAATTTTCTGACACATAATACAGTAAATAAACAAAAAACATTTAAGGATTAAATGAAAATAATCATTAGTTGAAGACTTAACTGTAGAACAATCTCATCAGAACCGATTATTCATCTACTGTTCAGCACTAGATGATTCTAATTATTTTTATTATTAGACCATGACTCATCTTACCAAACTTGGTCAAAGTCTTAAGTCTCAAGTTTCTCAATTTTCTGTCATTGATGTCAGACAAATATTCTACTACCATAGCAATTTATTTACAGAAAATAATGTAATTTATTTTGGGTTTTGAGATAATTTAGTATGTACAGATATACTGAGGGCTGCCCTGAAGTTCTGAAATTTGTGCCCCAAAGCCTCAGAAGCAGCCGCTGAATGGGACTGGTAGCTTTTTTTCCAACTGTTGCCGTCGCAGTGATTTTCTCTCTGCCTCCTTGTCAGGATGATGAGTGCTATGAGCAGTCTGCAGACGTTCGCTCTCAGCTTCGCTTCTTCGAGCAGCTGGAGAGAATCGAGAAGCAGAGGAAGGACGAGCAGGAGAGAGAGATCCTGTTGAAAGCCGCTAAAGTAAGTTACTGTCACCTCACCATCCTAACTCTGTGTGTGTGTGTGTGTGTGTGTGTGTGTGTGTGTGTGAGAGAGAGAGAGAGAGTTGTTATGTCCCCATGCAAAAGTGTGTTTTTGTGTACTGCTGTGTGTATGTGCGTGCATGGTGCTCCTGCGCAGGCCCTGACAGATGAATTAGAGTGTGACACCAGTGGATGAAGTGACCTCCCTGTGTCCTCCCAGGCTCCTGGCCCCAGGGCGCCTCTGTCCTGGCTCTTCCTCCCCGGACACAGCAAGGAGGGGGGACCTCGTACACTACGCAACCCCCATACACACACTCACCCACCCCCGTGTACAACCTGCAAAACATCCCTCTATCACAAGCCTTGACAGCTCAGGTGAAACAGAGCATCAGTCTTAAAAAAAGAGTGTCAGAGAGGCCAGCATGTTGTTCTATCAGTCTGTCTATCAATACACTGTATACACCTTTTACATATGTTGCTCTAAACATCTGGTGTCAAGTAACAGGAAAATTGCACTGTGCACAGGAAGTATTGCATTTTTCCAACAGCGGTAACAGACATTTGTTTGGAATCATCTGCATTAGTAATCATGAACAGAGATAGTTGCTTTGTTTCAACTGTATGAACAGAAATTCCAAAGACAAAGCCTCATAATACTGGCTGCACTACTTGATATAGAGGTGGTCCTTAGAAACAGCACAAATACACTACAGCAATAAGCGCAAAAATATCTATAACATCGCAGATGTCACAGATTACAACTTTAAGCAATAAGACATATTATGATTTCCTTTTCCAAAACATATACATATCTAATGTGGCAATCAGAAAAAAATTATCAATGAATTAACAGATGCATAATTTACACGAGTTTTGTTAAACTTGGGGAGAAACTGTGTTGGCTTTTGTGGAGTAGTTTGTACACTTCATCTTAACTGTTACACAAATCCTTTCAAACACAATCATAACTACAGGCAATACTTCTCACTGAATCTTGAATAATGGTAAAGGTTAATTCATGGGCCTGTAATTAGTATATATTTAGTAAAGAGAAACCTAATTGCCCACCATCGTTTCAACAGTTACCACCTACATTGCCATGGCAGAGAATAATGTAAACCATCTGGAATAGAGCAAGCTTCATATCCAATATTAATCAACAAACCTTAAAAATTGTAGTGGTTTCTTTTTCTTGGCTCTGTGTCTCAAGCTTTTTGCTGTCCATTGTTACTTATGCTCTCAGATGATTGGATTAGGTTTCAGTTGAGTCTAGTAGTACTTAACTGTGAGTCAGTTTGATTAGCTGTTGTATAAGGCTACAGTAAGTGAAAAAGTCTGTACAGTTGTGACATGTAACTCCTGTTAAGGTTTCTGTTACACAGTGCAAACAAAATTCATTTTCATACACTGGAGCAAACTTTCAAAAAATAGTCAGCAGTAATGTAAAGTTATGTGGTTTGTAATAACTCTGGTATGGTTTATATCACTGGTATAGTTCTTTAGGAAGCAGTGCAGTTGGTGTGGACCATTCCCAATAAAGAAAGTGGGGTCTATACAGAGTGTAGGTGTCACTTTGATTCAGTTGATAGATTGATCACTGTTGCAACAGTATTAAAATTACTTATGTCCTTGCATTGTAACCTGTCCACTATTCTGATACCAGCCCTGTTTATCAGTCAAAAAAAAAAAAGTCTTCAAATTTGGAAAGATCACCACTGTCCAAAAAAAAGCAGAGAGAATCTTTTGCAAATGAAAATGCCCCGCGGTGCAACATTAGCAGAAAGCTAGGTTAATTTAATTAATTTTGAATGGAGCCAATGTCCCACAGTAAAGATTCTCATTGCAGCACACCTCACCGTCTTAATTGCATTATTACGCTTCGGTACTGCCATGCAGGATATTAGAAAATCCTCTCGTTGATGAATACTGGCCACCAAACCTCATGACCTGTCTGTTTTTTTCTTTAAGGAGAGACCAGATAGCCTCGCTCCTGGTTGTGATGTGTCGCTTTTATATCCCCTGTCAGTGCCCAGTTCTACATGGTTGAACAGTGTAATCTTTTTTCTTTTTCTTTTTTACTGTGAACATTTCTCTTCATTAATAGGATTAGTGAAGAACTTTTGCAAATTTAGCCAAGTTCTTGTTGGAAGGGCTTTCCTCGGGGCTATTTGGATTGCATGAGCTGTGTTGAGGATAGTTTGACTTCACCTCATAGCCATGTCTGTGGCTTTTTGGCCCTTGTTGCCATGGCATTTCAGTTCAAGGAGAAGTTTGGAAAGCAAATCTTTGCCTAACGGTTGTACGATATATTACACCACCACACTGCCTGATAACATACTAGTATTTTTTCTACTATTTAACCATGTATGCTGTATCTTTTTCTATATTATTGTATGGACACAAGCATATTTATCACACCTGTTATAAAGGAAAGTTTAGAGTGTATTTGCTCCTAATGATAACTGGCCAAACCTAAATGTCATGTTTTGGCAATTGTTCTTTAAAAAGGCAAAAAAAAGGCCATTTTAGACAAACATTCAACCATTATACGGGGAGAAATCCATCACTGAATACATCATAAACCTCCATAATGTTATTCAGTGGCTCATCTCACTTTTTCTCAACATGCAACACTCCTGCTCTCATGTTCAAAAACAGATGTAAAGTACAGCTTGATATTGATTATTGGCTATTTGAAAGTGTCTTTCACTTTCAGTCATTTGTAAAGCAAATGAGAATAACCACACTGAGGAATAAATGTATCAGTGATTACTGCAAGAGGAGTGATAGGAATAGACGTTTCACCCACTGGACTTACAATATTTGGGAGAATATATTGACAGATTATTCATATCAAGTTCAGTATCAACTTCACTCTTTCCACATACCACCCACAGCTAAATGAAACAAGTACAACCCTCTGGGGGTTTAAGAAGTAAAAGTAGACAAAACTAGTCAAGGTAAAAAACTGACAACACGCCATCACAAAATAAATCCTGGAATATGATAAACACCACAGATTGATCATGTGCTGAAGAACACTGTATTGGAGTGTGGAGTGTTTTCTTTATTATTTATGTACAGTGCACTCCACTCTGCCAAACCCAACAAAGCTTATCAGCGTCTACTACCCGATCCTCTTCTCCCCTTCTCCCCTCTGTTCTCTCCTGTAAGTGGGAAAACCAGGGCAGCTGACAGAGGAGATGTAAAGCATGCCAGTGGCACCGCTGCCCTTTGTAAACAGTCCATCTGTACCAACCCCTCCCACTCCTCCGCCCCTCCCTGCCCGCCTGCTTCCCTCCTGCTCGAGCGCCCGCTAATTTGACCTCTTGAATAAGAAACCCACTAAAATAATCCCCTCCACCCCCGTCTCCTCTCCTCCTCCCTTCACAACAAGCCCTCCCCTCCTCTACGCCGTCCATTTAAAATATGACTCAAGTCTTGAGGGATGCTCCGGCCGACCGGAGGGCAAACACATTAGTCTTAGTTGAGATACCGACCAGTACGTGAACTGCCTGATATATTTAAAGCCAATTAGCAGGAAGGCTAGGAGGAGCAGCAGCTCTCCATCCATAAGGCAGAGAAGATGAGGAGAGGATGGGGAGAAAGGGAGGAAGAGGGTTGAGGCCTGCTTTGGAGGGAATCCCAGCCCTCACTCTGAGTGATTTGGTCCTGGAAGGAGAAATTAAGTATAAAACCAAAATATATATTGATACTCGATGAGTGTATTGTAAAATATATTCAAGGGACATTTTACTGTTTTATCCTATAGGCCGACATGATATACCTTTTGAAATGTGCCAGTGAATAAAATATATTATAGGACTGATACTCTAGAAGAAAATTTGCCAAAAGACATATTGGACAATAAGGGAAATGTATGTTTGCACAAAAATGCAAGTGATTTTTCACAGACCTGACCTAATTAAATCCAGCAAAAATAAAACAAGCACAGATTATATCAAGAACCACAAAATAACAGTATTCAGTTAGTGTGTAGCACCATAATCTGCCTGTATTGCCTGCAGTGGTCAGCCGTACGTGTACATTTGGCTGTGTGGTGAAGGATTCCCAGGGACAAGTACATTCACCCAGATCTTGGCTGCTGATTAAAATAGAAGTGCTGTGTTGTTACGCCAGGGACACACACACACACACACACACACACACACACACACACACAGCAACGGATAGCCACACTGGCTCACAGTGACACACACGCAGCCACTGCCACTGATACTCACCAACATCCTTTGCCCTGTGTGTGTGTGTGTGTGTGTGTGTGTGTGCTGGCTCGTGCAGAATTTTTAATAACCTCTTTTGATTAGAATCCCCCTCCAGCGGCTTATTTAGGGCTGGATTTGGAGCGGGTTTAAAGGCCACCGCCCCCCGGGGGGCGCTCCATTGCACTTCTCTGAATTCAAATACGATGTCCTTGACACCTCTGTATCCTGTTCCCATTTTGCACTATTTTTGCAGCAGCAGCAACAGATGAGTAGCGAGGGTTGGGGTGGGGGTGTGGGGGGGGGGGCTCCTTAAACCAGCTGTTAACCTGTGTTTTTCCCCCCCTTTACTCCACAGAGTCGCTCCAGGCAAGAGGACCCAGAGCAAGCTCGACTGAAACAGAAAGCTAAGGAGGTAAGCTGCTGCGGAGATCATTACCCTTGACATTTCCCCGACTCCAGCGTATTAATTTTTCATGCCTCACTACATATGTAATGCCATTTAAAGTCGGACTTAAAAAAGTTTGAGGAATTATTCACACCGATTGATGCCCATGTGTGGAAAATGATTTTCTGCGCACCAAAGACACCCTCCACTTCCTCCACCCCCCCCTTCTTTTCCTTTTCTTCGTCTATTTCAGCCTCTTCATCTCGCACCAGTTTGAATTTTGACTAAATGCTGTTCATTGAGCCGTTTTCTGGTAGATGGGCTATCAGGGGAAGGACATACAGTCATAACGGTACGAGCCTTTGTAGGTTTATTCTGAATTAATTTTCTCATCTCAATCTTTTTTAATTTTTGTTAATATTAATGCCATTTTGTTGTAACCCAAAACTATAATATCTGTCTCTCAACCTACTTACTACATTATGGCTGAAAAGAGACAACAAAAAAAAACATTTCGTTTTCATTTCTCTTTGGAAAAGAGTCAAATTGCAACAATAGTTCAGTAAGAGCATAAAACAGAAGAGCAAGTGAATGGTGAATGAGGGTTTCAGATGTACCAATCCATGCTCTACAATAACTTTTACTACTACAAAGGAGTAAAAAGAGTTATTTCCTTCTTCAAGTAATAGGGCAAGGTACAACACGTAGTGTTACAGATTGGGAAATGTTTTACTGATGTAGTTCACTTCTGTTGGCAGTACGACGCTATATCCTCCTCATTTTAAGTGCAGGTCTTGTATATGGTAAAATTCCCAGTGGAACTCAGAAAGTAGACCACTCTTCTTCTAGTGGTTGGTTAATGTTGTTTACGCACACTAAATAGTTCTGTCACAGCGGAAGTTTGCATTTGTGTTTTTTCTTTGTTTACTCCAGAATAACTTCACTGGGTGCGTTCAGTCCTTGGCTCTCGCTAACAAGGATCAAGAGGATTGTGTGGAGCTTCCATAGAGTAGTCTGAGTAGGCAGAAGGATAAAACAAGCACCATTCACCTGTTGTTGTTGTTGTTGTTGATGTAGAACCTAAGGAGCAGATGTGGTTTCTTCTAAGTCATTTGCTCTTTAAAAAAAGCCTTTTATTCATCCAGGTAAAGTTTACTGAGCACCTATGCACTTTTCTCACTAACACCCTAATTTATACTCACACAGTTCTACAATTTTCCACCTGACTTCTCCCCAGTGCGACCACTGTCTTTTAATGTTGGCCATTCAGCCATTTACATTTAGGGGTAACTGTAAATTCTTTGCTCAAGGGCAACTCAGTATTGTTGTTTGGCCAAAGTATTTAATTTTTAGGATTTTACTTAGTCAGTCTGTGGTGTTGAACTTGTGACCTTCAAGTGACAAGCCGACTCCTCTTACCTCTGGCTACTGGCAGCACTCTGTCTTTTCTCTGCGTCTCTCCTGGACATTTCTTTCTAGCAACATTCAGCCCTGCTGCAGTTTAGAACATTCACACTAGATCTCAGCCTACCCATAAGCCCCACATATGCAAATGAAGCAGCGTAATAGGCAGCGCGATAGGTTTGCCCCAGGGGCCATGTGATCAAAGTGGATCTCCTCCCTGTTAAGTGACAGTCCGCTCGTCATCTGGATACGGCCAGATTAGTGCCTCGTGAGGAGACGCCGCGTGCACGTATGCACATTTTCATTTTCATCTGGAATTTTAAAAAGGTGGTTTGGAAATTGTTACTTTATGTAATGCTTTCTCCCACTAGATAGAGACGAGGAAGACTCCTAACCTCCCCCCAACTGCCCCCACCGCCTACCCACACACACAAAACCCCTCATCCACCCTCCCTCACCTCTTTCCTTTTTGCTTAATGGCCATCGTTTCTCAGCCCCCGTGCCACTCTCCGGTTTTCATCACCTGAGCTGGCTGTTTGTGTCACTGCAGAGTCTGTCGGCAGCTCACACATCTGTGCAAATTTCATCAGGATAATGAGCCCGAGCTACTCTTCCAGGCGACGGGCAGAGGAGCCAGCCTCTCTTTAAGCCCCTCTCCCTGATCACGCGCACACACACACACACACACACACACACACACACACACACACACACACACAAAACAACCACCACCACCAAACAATCATCATTTTGGGGAGATGGAATACAGCGTGTTATATACTTGAACCAAGTGTCGGCGTGTAAATTGAGCTGGCACATGATTTGTTTTTAAAAAGGCAGGTGCAGCGTCTTGTGAAACTACTATTGCAGACCTGAGTCTACTGACCAGGTATTAACCCATGACCTGCATTGACCAGAATGGTATGAATGGGCAAGCTCAGGTTGATTGTCAAGTCAATTTAATTTACAGTACATAGGCCACAATCGCAGATTTGCCTCAATCTGTACAACATGCAACACCTCCGTCTTTAGACCCTGATTTAGATAAGAACAAGCTCCACAATAACAGGGGAGAAACCTCAAGGAGAGCAACAGAGAAGGGATCCCTCTTGTAATGTGTATCCATGATCCTTCGTCATACCCAGGTTTTAGTAGGTGAAAGGGTTTTTGTCTGAAAGTGATATCACTTA
This sequence comes from Macquaria ambigua, assembly GCA_008360985.2. Classification (NCBI taxonomy): domain Eukaryota; kingdom Metazoa; phylum Chordata; class Actinopteri; order Centrarchiformes; family Percichthyidae; genus Macquaria; species Macquaria ambigua. The sequence continues at coordinate 205,514 of VMKM01000610.1, read as the reverse complement.
CACCTTGTAGATGCACATGGGCCACATAGCAGGTGCTTGAATGGCTACAGTTACCTCACTAGCATTGCACACAGTCTCTCTTTTAGCCTGAAAGCAACACAGAATTATTAGCTCTCACCTTTTCACAGTCCATAAATGTGAATATGGTGACAATAAGGGCAGGTTGGTAAAAAATACTTAACATAACTTATTTGGTGGAACCCAGCGTCAATATATAGTCATTCAGTCTGTCACTTTAACTTGGAGCTAGGATATCTTGACCACTACTCGCCAGATTGCCATGAATTTGGTGTTCATGTTCCCCAGAGGATAATGTTTTTGTCATCTATTGATTTTTCCTTTAGTGCTACTATCAGGCCAAAATGGTCACCTGTAAACAAGAAATATCAGAATGTAATAGGCAGGTTTCCTTGACGTTCACTGAGCACATCTGTACAGAACTTATCTCACAATATTATTATGGGCAAATTAAGTTGCCATGAAGTTTACAGACCAGATTTATGATCCCAAGGGAAAACCTTTGGTCCCATGATTCCATGGTCAGTCTTCTAGACCTGGTCTCAGGATAAACTTAACTACTATATTGGACACAGAAATATCCAAATCAACAGTACAGTTTTTTTTGTTCAGTAGTTTTCATTGAGGGGTAATGACCATTGTAGGCTCTGGCTCTGTCACTAGCAGTATTTTAGTCTTGTGTATTTATGTAGCTATGCCTCTAATTGTGTATCTGTATTTGTACCAACAACCTAACCCACAACCTTCGAGCAGAGCAGGCTGGTCAGATGGACGCTGGCAGAGGTTTCGCGTGAGAGAGAGGCAGAGCAGTCTAGCGCCTCTGTTTCCTCCATTCACTACCATTTGGCCGAAAGGTCAGATGGGCTATTTCAGAAATGCCCCCAGTGAAAATCAATGGGCAAATCGTGGAGTTCAGTTCCTGTTTGTTGTTGTTGTTGTAGGTGGTGGTGGGTCTGTGTGTTCTGTCTGTTCCATCACTGAGGCAGCAGGCCAGGCAATGCCTAGTTATTGAGAGTGAGAGAATGAGAGAGAGGGAGAGGGAAGGAGACAGAGAGACAGAGACAAAGAGACGGAGAGAAAAGGAGACTGGGGGGGGGGGGGGGGGCAGAGAGAGATAGAGAGGGAGTTAAGGCTAGTAGAGATACATCACAATGTCAGACACACAGACACACTGCAGCCACAGATTCATCATCGCAACCGCGTCTGCAGGCACAACTGGACACAGGAAACGAGTGAACTGGAGAAGAGGAGTGGAGCAAGGACAGGCGAAGAGAGACGAGGGAAGAGGGGAAAGACAAATTGGCTACTACAGCTGGCCAAAATCTGGCTAAAAGCTCCTGTTAGGGGCCTGTTCAGCCGCTAAAGCAAACCATGTCATGCCAGGAACACTAATATTTCCACTGTATAGCATTGTTAATATGAGTTGGTTAAGGACCCAACCATCAGAAGCTGTTTCTCTTTCTCTCCCACATTACCATGCCCTTGCAGCAAGACTCCACTTCTAGCTTAGAGTGATTCGAGAAGACTTGTGTGAACTCCAATAGAAATCTCAAAGGTTTTTGTTAGAATCATTTTCCTCAAATTCAGGCATTGAGAGATTTTTGTTTTTGCTCATTTCGACGCACCGGCATTGCTTGAAATGTCTCGGACCTCTACTGAATTAATTCTACCCTAGCTCAACTTTGAACCTTGCATGGCTCCAATTAAAAGCCCTCAGTTGTACATCCGTCCTTGCTGTACGAACATATATGTTAGAATCTATGAATTGAATTAGACTTATAGTTAGTTAGTTTCGTTTATTATCCTTTCGGAAATTCTCTTTGTGTATAATAGTCATGAGACGCATGCACAACCGTGGTCAAACTTACCATATTTTGTCTCATTTCTCACGTAATAAAGAATTGCTCACATTAATGTTGTGCATGTTATTTAAATCATGACCCTTTGCTCAGCCGGTATGCACCAGGCCTTAATGCACACATACATACATGTTTCTTGATTGGCCTGGCATCCTCCACAAGTGACCAGGTCATGGAGAGACTGGAATCCACCCACACTGAAAGCCCCGTCAGCCAGAGCCTCACACTTCTCCAGAGAGGAGAGGTTCTTGTGTGTCAGAGGACAATGAAGCAGGCCCCTTAGTTTTTATTAGGCCAGTTATATCTGCGAGTTCGTAGGCTCTCATCCTCTGGCCCTCCACAAACTGCTCTGCTCAAAGAAGCGCTCTCCCCCGTAAGGCAGGCCCCAGGGCAAAAGCCTGCTACCCTCCTCCACGTTCTCTCCCTCTTCTGTGCTGACTTTCAAAGAGAATTCCTGCTGTTTTGTGTGTCCCAATTCATAGTTGTTATGTTCTTGTCTTCTGGCCTCACAGATACACAATACCTTAATATGAATAGAGCAGCAGCATTCATGGTCAGCTCGTGGGATTATGGGCAGAAGAACATTATGCTCATGTTCTGCTCAAATGGAAAGATCATGTGTTTTTAAACCTGTTTCTTTTTAACAAATTAGGTTACGCATTAGTTTAGCAGGTGTCCTTTTATTTAATATAATTTCAACAGGATTTCTATGTTTTTTGAAAGATCATGCAAGTGGTTGATGTGGATAATTTAATTATCACATAAGAAAGGTCTGTTTTGTAGGTCCTCAAGATGTGCGGGCTACTAAATAGTACACTAACCCTATTTTTATTTGTTGCTTTGTTGTCGGTAGTCTCAACTTCAGTTTTTTTCTTCACCTCAAGACATATTACAAGAAAAAAAGAAGCAGGCTTTAAAAGTACCTTTGGTGTTCCTGTGTGTTTTCGAATATTACAAAGTGCTGTAATGAGAAGGAAAACAACAAAAAGAGATTTTTTTTTTGCCTCAGAGGGAGATAGGGACTCGTCTCCTCGCTGTACAAGCCTGTAGGTTCACTTTTCTCTTTGTGCGCCAGAGCACTCCTTGGGACTCAAGCGACAGGGGAATTGGGCATGCTGAGCTACGCTGGTGGCGAGGTGCCAGCCTCCTGTGCCTGGGATATAAGTGAGAGGGAGGCAGGAGGCAGGACACGTTTCAATTAGGCAACAAACACCGCGCACAGAGGATGGGAGACGAGAAGAAAAAACACCTCACCCTCACCAGCTAACTTCTCCCTTCTGACCTCTCCCAAAAACACACTTCCCTGATCCACTCTGCCCCAACTTTTCGCTTCTTTTTCATTTAAAATCTGAAGTGTCATTTTTGTGGAATTCATATGGGAAGGACAGTACCGGAGGTCTGTGAGGTGATGCTAAGTGTGCCAGCTCGGCCTGCATGTTTCCATTAGATTGTCATGTTGGCTAATTAGAGAGCGGCAGCATGATTCACCTTGTTAATTAGGAGGACTTGCACACCATGTGCCTGGGGGCGGTGTGGGGAAGAGGAGCCCAGCCTCAGAGCCTGCTAGTCGCCTGCTGCCTATGAAGATTCCCCTTCTCATCTACCTTCCTTTCACTCCTTTTTTTTTTTGATTTGGAAATGAATAAATCATTGAGATCGTCCTCCTCTCGGAGTGTGAATATCTGAGTTCTCATCTTTTCCTGGATGCAAATTAGGCGTGATCAATAGAAGGTGACGAGCGGCGAATCTAAATGTTAAAAAAAAGAAGAGAGACAGGGAGAGAGAAGATTGCTAGACGAAGCACGCCAGCATAGAATGAGACAAAGCGAGAGAACATTTAAAGTAGGAAATTTTCCCTTAGATAAGCAGTATTTTTAATGATCACCACTCTCCTCCTGACACTCTGGTGTAACACTGTCAGAATCTGCTTAACACTGATTTCTGGCTGCTTCATTAAACACTGTTCCTTGGCCAAATGTGTAGCACAAATGTTATTATTTATAAAAATAATACTTACTCTGTAAGTAAAGGCATCAAGTCTGTTAGACACATTCAATTTACTCTCCCTCTACACGCTTTAATTCCTGCAAATAAGTTGCAGATGACGAGGAACCGCAGGGTCATGATAGTGACACTCACATAATGACCTTAGCTCCAGGGACGGCTGAGGGCTCTGAATAATTGGTCCTTGGCCCTGAAAACACTTCTGACATACTCAGCTTCAGAGGAAATGGAGCACTCTGAGCCAAGACTATTAGCTCATGCATGTATTTTGAATTCATCTCCATAGGTAAAATAATATAATCACAAACAGATTCACTGGAATATTTAAGGTGATTTATGTGTGCTGAAAAAGATGATGAAACAGGATTTCAAAGCATTTTTTTAATACACTTTTTTGATCTCGACTGATTTCTCATCTGTTATTCAAGAAGACTGGTATCAGTACAATAGTACAAACACATTGTTTTAAGTGCCGTATCTGATAAATACAGTAAAGGTTATTATGATAAGTGTCAATACATACTGGTACACATGGCTTTAAAACAACATACTGTACTGAATCTATGCACATGACTATATATTCAACATCATTGAATACAATACAATGTATTAAAATACAGAACATCACCATGCACACATTAGACATATATTTTAATATATAT